>CAUYON010105378.1:0-12222 GCA_963573935.1 Arctocebus calabarensis
TTTTTTGAGACAGAGCCTCAAGCTGTCACCCTGGATAGAGTGCGGTGGCATCACAGCTCACAGCAACCTCCAATTCCTGGGCTCAAGCGAGTCTCCTGCCTCCGCCTCCCAAGTAGCTGGGACTACAGGTGCCTGCCACAAAGCCCGGCCATTTTTTGGTTGCAGCCGTCATTTTTGTTTGGTGGGCCGGGGTGGATTCGAACCCACCAGCTCAGGTGTACGTGGCTGGCGCCTTAGCCCGTTGAGCCACAGGCGCCGAGCCGGGAATTAACTTTTAAATTGGAAATACTGGAATAAATTGTCACTGAGTTGTGCTGTGGTCTTTGCTTTAGGAAGATTGATTTAGGAAATGAACTTTTGAATTAGAAATGATACAGGACATTTGGTGCCCTAGGGAGCTGGCAGACCTGCCGCCTCCACCTTGGTGGTATTGGCGCAGAGGCAGCCAGCTGAAGAACCAGAGGGCTGGATGATAGGCAAGGAGGGGGACCTCCAACCCCCACCGGAGACTCCAATAGCCAAAAAAGCCGGACAACTGCCGAGGAGACACCTGTGCCTTGGTGTCTCCTTCACTTTATCCTTAGGACTAAAGACGGAACCTCCATTTCCTAAGCCTAGGTCAATTTCATGTGAATTTCCTAGGCCTCAATTCCATGAATGGACTGTGTTCGTTCATTGATACATTCATTCACCTTACCCCTGGCAGAAGGGACTGTGTTCATTCATTTCCTGGCCAAGGAACACACACACCTATATATACCCTGAGACTAAAAGCCTATAGGAGGAGATAGGGAAAGACTGGAAAAGAAACGGAGAGAGCTTTTCTCTCCACACTTGAGTTCTTTCTCTCTACCAGGAGCTTTAGTATTTTTTGTATTCTTTTCTGTAAATAAATTCTGTCTTACCACTGGTCTGTGGTCCGTGGATTTATTCTTCAAGTCACCGAGACCAAGAACCTGAAATTCCGGTATCAGATTTGGCGAGCCAGCCAGGAGAGGAGACAAAGTTCCGGTAACAGAAATGTTATGATATAGTTTGTCACTGAATTTAAATAACTGATTATTATTTAAAATAAGTGTTAGTGTGGTCTTTGAACCTTTATGTATAAAACTGTGATTTTGAAAATAAAAGAACAAAACCATTTTGGAGAGGCTACTTGCACTGTTCTCTAGAATCTCGGGCCTTTTGACAAAGTGTGGTGGACCTGTCCCCACCTCTCCAAATTAACAGTGATAGGCGGCCAGACCCTCTTCCCCCTATAACAGACCTATGGTCTGAAACACATCTAGTGCCTTACAGTTCCCTATTCTAAGTGATGTTCAATTCATTCTATCTTCAGCTCTTGGGAATCTCTCCAAATTGGCCCCTGAGTTCTACTGACAAGGCCCAAGCAGACTTTAATGACTGTGTTGGTGTTTGGTTTCAGCAACATTGATATAATATTTCATCTTGTGCATTTTCTTCCCTAGACTTAGAAACATCTGCTTCTCCAAGGATCTCTGGCTTTGTAGTGGCGGATGGCATTCAAACATTAAAGCCTTTTTAAATTCTTTGTGATGGGCACTCAATGAGGCCTTTCAAAGCAGATACCCCTTATCTGTGAGCTGGACATCTTGGATTTTTTTTCTTTGATACCATCACCTCCTTTTCTATTTCCCGTTTTGCTTTGTTACTGTAAGTCTAATTTATTTGGGTTTTAGATTTCACAGACCAGTCCTCTAATTTTCTTAATTTTTTCTTCCTACTTTATTCCCTCTATTGTAGTTTTATTCTGACAACTTTCATGTTGTCATATTTCATGGCACTTTTTTGTTTTTGTTATTTTACTTTATTTCCAACAGCTCCTCTGTGCTCTCCAAGTGTTCCTTTTTTACAGCATGATGTTCTTGTTTCACGGGTGCAATAATGTCCCCAGACCTGAGGCTGTTGCTTCTCATTTTTTTGATGTTTCCCATGTGCTCCACACTGGGTTTAAGTTCCTTTGTGTCCTGTTTTTTCACCTTGGTTTCTGACATTCTCTGCCAAATGTCTTGTGATCATCTGCTGCTCATTCATACTTGAGTGAGGGGCTGAAGGGCTGATGGAAAGCTCTTTCTGCACCAGAAAAGACTGTTGTCACCTTCAGGACCTGCCTGCACAATGATCAGGCAGGGATCTAGCAATCTCTCAGGGGACCTCCAAGGTCACGGCTATGTAAGATTTTTCTTTTGAGCTGATCCATCTCCCCTAAAAGGAATCCTCTGCTCCTCCGATTTCCTGCCTGAAGAGTATAGGTCTGGCTCCCATCTCTGGGTGCCGAGTGGGGGGTCTCACCTTCAGTATGTGGCTCTTCCTTTGAGCCTGTCATTGGAATATGGTACCGTGCCCAACACCCTCACCTTGCCAGACACTAGAGGAAGAATGTTTCTGGTTCAGCTCAGAGAAAGAGCCTTCGGGCTTCTGCTGGAGTTAGGATGGGGGCTGATTTCTTCACTGTGGCAGGGGAAGAGAGATGTAATGATCTCTAGAAGTTTATGTAATGATTCCTGATGAAGAATCAATTGATTCTTCTGTTTCAGCCCTTCCCAAAGTCTGCACATTCAAGGGTACCTAGCCCCTTGATTCCTGAGCCTTTCAACACCGTCCAGTGGGAATCAGCTTGTTTCTAGGGGGCGTCTCCCCTTCTTGTGCTGCAGGGCAGGGACCTGACTGTCTCTGGTTCACTGGGCGGGTATCACCCTTTCGTCCACCTCCCATCTACTTGAACCCCACAGTACTGAGTTGACATCCCTCGTCTGCTGAGCCTTTTCTCCTATTCTCTTTGTGTGTGTGGATTGATCCTTTTTTTATTTATGTTTTCATCATGGGAGGGACCAAAGATAAACACATACATAATGGGCCATATTTAACCAAAAGTTGTCTCCAGTTTACTTAGTATACTACTTCCAGAGGAATCCTTCATAAAATTCAGATCTGATCATGCTATTTCCTTTTGGGCCTTCCTTCCTGTTTTCATGATAAAATTCAATTTGTTAATTTTTAAGATCCTTCATGGGTCTGTGCCTTCTCACCCATCTCTGTAGTCTAATACACACAAAACCACTTAGGGTCCCTCTGACACCTAACATTTTCTCCTGCTGTAGACCTGTGTATGCTGCCTTCCTGTCTATGTCATCTTTCTCATCTCCTTTCATTTGAAAAATTAAACCTAGGTGCCAAGAAGTCCTCTGAGATTACTCTTGCTGGTTCTGGTAACAGCACCCTGCCCCCAGGCTCCTACAGCACTTTTTGTAAGTTCTGCTATAACGCCTACAGCACTTACAGCATTTTGTTGTTCTGTATGTCTCCCCCACAGACTAGAAGCTTCTTGAAAGACTCTTGTGTCCATATCTTCAGCAATTAGCAGAGCCACTGAGCAGATGCTTGATCTTAATAGAAAGACCAAGTGAAGGAATGAGTGACAATTCCTAGTTCCAAAGCTATAATTCCTGCTCTACCCTCTGATTTAAATTATAGGCTCTCCTCAGTGAACCACTAACATCTCACCTTTTCCCTGACTCTCTCTTGTACAACCAATTTATCATGACCAAGGTGGATCAGGGAGGTGGCATGGCACTAAGAAAAGGGCACTGATCCGCAGGACAGCTGGTGCTCTCTGCAAGGCCACTCTCCTGAGCAGTTTTCTCATCTGAGGAGGAGGGGCCTCATCGGTCAGAGGCCTTCATGTAAAGAAGCCCCTCTGCCTGAGGGAAGCAGGAAGACAGTTTATTGAAACGATGCTTGTTAGCTGGTCAACAAGAAAATAAAAGTCTCCTACAGGGCTTGAGTTGCTATTTTCCCGAATCTAACATACCACAGCCTCAAGAACTCAGGAAGGGGCTCAAGTATGTAAGCTGAGTTCACAAGTGAGTAGTGGCTGCAATGAGATCACGGGTAGGTCTTAAGAAAAGATCACACCAAGTGCCAGGGCTCCAAGGTAGAATCTTATCCGGCTGGAGGACCACGGAGGCAGCATTCTGGGACTTCAATTACAGTGAGTTGGAACCTCTGTAACCACTGACCCACTGCGTACAGTCAAGGTCTAGGGAATGTACAGAGCTGGCCTTGGGGACCAATGGTGTGGTGTGCTCATGGCTGAGCTGCACCGTCCCTTAGGTTCTTCATTTTCAGGGAGTGCTGTGTCCTGAGAACCAGTCTCTTTCCCGGAATTCCTTCAGCATTGGTGCTGGTTTTTCACATTCAAACATTTCTGTGGGATATTATTCAAGTCACACAAGGGGAGTTATAACATTTCCTGCCCTTAGGATAGCTTTCCCTGAGTTGATAGTGAAGGGAGGTCAGTTGCTTTCCCTGCCCACTTCACCCAATCCCTGGGGTGATGTTTGATGCAAATGTCACCAGCCAGGTTGGGGTTAAGAACACCAGCTCCAAGGTCAGGTTCCCTGGGTTGGAATCTGGCTCTGCCACTTCCAAGCTAGGTGAACTGTAGCAAACGATTTGTATTGTTATGAGGATTTGGTGCCTCAATTTCCCCATTGGCCACAGGAGTCCATGGAACACCCACCCCCGTGAGATGGTGAGGGATGACATGAGCCAGGAAGCTCCCAGCCCCGTCACCGGCACACAGTAAACGCATGTCCGTCAGCTATCACTGTCATGAATATTTACAAAGGAGGAGCCAAATGTCATTGAAAAACTCACGGAGCTAACCACCAGGAGCCACACAATTCAAAGCCAGGCCTGTGTGAACCCCCAACTCTTGGTAAATTACATGATATAATTATCACATTTCACATCTAGAAAGAAAGGCATGGAACACCCAAATGTAAGAAAGCCTTGGTGGGTTTTCCTTTTAACACATTATTTGGATGTATTAAACCATAAGACCTAAGGTTTGTTGTATACTTTAAGTTACCCCTCCTGGCAATGGAAGTGATGGGAAAATTAACTTGACAGGGAAAATTCTCTAAAAGGTATGTAGACTTTTAACACCTTATCCAAAAAGAGAGCAGAAATACCTGAACATGTCCCAGGGTTAGCTGGGTTTTGATTTGTTCTCTTTATTAAGCTTTACTGAGGTATAACTGATATAACTGAGAGAAAAACTCCCACACATTTAAGGTATACACCTTAGTGAGCGCAACATTAGTTTTAAAAGGTTGTTTTATCCAAGTTTTTTTTTCCCCACATAACTAGAACTTAGAATACCCATTTATATTTTCTTTAGGAAAACAGATGGTATGGCTGAAGGATCCATTTTCATCTCAGCTGTTACGCAACACGCACGGGACTGACTTGGGGTCTGAAGCAGTGGTTCTCAACCTTCCTAATGCTGCCACGTGTTTTCATTGTTACAAAGGGGCCACGACCCACAGGTTGAAAACTGTTGGTTTAGAATAAGGCTTTGCCTCACTTTACAATAGAGATAGAATTCTCTGTGAGGTGGCTCCTGCCATTCAGGCCGCACCAGGAACTAATTGCACAGTTGAGGCATGAGTCTACACAGTTCCGAAGTAAATGTTGGGCATTTGGAACTCAGCCCCAGGGCGGCCCTCCTGCAGCAGGAGTGAAGGTCTAGCCACAGGTGCAGATGCCAGCCTGTGTGTACAGGGCCCGTGTATGTGTCTACACAAGTGTGTACACGCCCAACAGCCCCAGGGCTGCTACACCACTTCCCACAGACCCCTACTGCTGAAGAACATGTCAAAACTAAATATGTTCAAAGTCCAGAGTGCTAACAATTACACTTGAGGTGGGTGGTCAGTAAAACTAATTATGTTCAATGCTTTCTACTGACTTCTCCTAAACATTCATAGGTATTACAATGGAATTGTTAACCACTTTCAAAATAAAAAAGAATTTGAAACAGTTTCTAATTAAAGATACACACTATAAGGCTATAAAAACAAAGTGGTGAAACAAATTCAACACAAAGTCAAGATGATTATTCATTTTACTTAACCAGTGTATTTGGTCTTAGCTTTTTGGCAGCCAATGCACAAAGGGAAACATGATATGATATGTTATTTGTCCACAGACTGAGTCCATGCTGTACGAGGACAATAAACCACAAAGTCAATGACCTTGGCCCAGGCATCTATGAGACTTCCCTATTCTACATGATATGATATGTTATTGGTCCAAAGACTGAGTCCATGCTGTACAATGACAATGAACCACAAAGTCAATGACCTTGGCCAAAGACATCTATGAGGCATCCCTATTCCACATGATAGGATATGTTATTTGTCCATGCACTGAGTCTATGCTGTACAATGACAATGAACCACAAAGTCAATGACCTTGGCCAAAGGCATCTATGAGGTATCCCTATTCCACATGATAGGATATGTCATTTGTCCATACACTGAGTCCATGCTGTATGATGGCAATAAACCACAAAGTCAATAACTTTGGCCCAAAGCATCTATGAGGCGTCCCTATTCTACATGATATAATATGTTATTTGTCCAGAGACTGAGTCCATGTTGTACATGACAAGGAACCACAAAGTCAATGACCTTGGCCCAGAGCATCTATGAGGCATCCCTATTCTACATCATATGATATGTTATTTGTCCACAGACTAAGTCCATGTTGTACAATGGCAATAAACCACAAAGTCAATAACCTTGGCTGAGGGCACCTATGAGGCATCCCTATTCTACATCATATGATATGTTATTTGTCCACAGGCTAAGTCCATGCTGTACGAGGACAATAAACCACAAAGTCAATGACCTTGGCTGAGGGCATCTATGAGGCTTCCCTATTTTTTTACTTTCTCAAGAGGAAAATATATCCTTTCTGGAAAACTTAGAGCAAAGTGCTTAAATAATAATAATAAGAGTTCCCTGAGATCACTGACATGAGGATTTGAAGTATTTTTTTTTTTCTCAAGCTGTCACCCTGGGTAGAATGCCATGGCATCACAGCTCATAGCAACCTCAAACTCTTGGGCTTAAGCGATTCTCTTGCCTCTGCCTCCCAAGTAGCTGGCACTACAGGCACCCGCCACAATGCCTAGCTATTTTTTGGTTGCAGTTGTCATTGTTGTTTGGCAGGCCCAAGCTGGATTCGAACCTGCCAGCTCTGGTGTATGTGGCTGATGCCCTAGCTGCTAAGCTACAGGTGCCGAGCCTGGATTTGAAATATTTTCTTCCAATCTTTCCAGTTTTAAAAATATAGATGAAATCACTTGTAGTGTTATCTTCCAATTTTTTTCTATTAATGTTCTATATTAAGAGTTTTTCCACGCTATGAAATATTTAATGGCTCTATATTCCACAGGATGGATAAGCCACATTTATTGAGCCATTTTCATAACACGGCTCTATTGTAATTAGTATTCTGTTATGGTCATGTTCATATATAAATGAGGTCCCACATTTCTGATGACCTCCTCAAGAACATTTCTAGCAGCTCTTGAAGAACATGAGCTGGTTATGTCCCAGAAAGCCTGGGCTTCCCTTGAGCAGCACATAACATCCCGCCTCACCGCACCCTTTTTGGACCATCATTTCAGAGTCTCTGTTAACTTGACAAAGGAAATGATGTCCCCTTGCTCTTTTAATTTGCATTTTGTTCAAACCCAGTGAGGCCAGACATCTTATCACATGTTGATCTGCCATTTGCATTTCCTCTGTAGAGATTTGTCCTTTATCTATTTTGGGTCTTAATGTTTTTCTTATCGATCTGTGTGAATTCTTTACATATTAGGAATATTAATCTTTTTGTTTCAAACATTTTCCAGCTTGAAGCTTACCCATTAATTTTGTTCATGAGAAATAGCATTATGAAGAGAAATTTTAAAATGTTATGAACTCGAACCTATTGATTGTTTCCATTATGTTTTCTTTCAATGCATGTACATGAGGCAATTCCAGCACAGCTCTACTGAAATAGCTCTGTCCTTGGGAACTAGGAACTAGCACAGAATATCATAGAGATGTTTGTTTTTCTGTCTGTTAACTTGCTTCAGAATAGAAAATTACAAATCAAAAATGTAATCATCAGTCTGTGCTGCAAAAGTGGGGTTGAGGGCAAGGTAAAAGGTGATCACTGTGTGCACCTGATAGAAACCAAAACAAGTGAGCAGAGAGGCAAGCAGGCGGCCGGAACAGGCAAAGCGAGGTGTGCACCCACACGGGCTCCTTCCAGGAACTGGTGCACAGCTCAAAGGGCCCACCTGACATGGTAATCCCCTTCTTGAAGAGAAACTGGGAAATTTTTCTAACTTCAGTGTTTTGTCTAGTTCCTCTGACTGTTTCCATTGTCACAAAACCAGGGATCCCAGTGCCTGATACCGTATATTTATTTATACAACAAATATTCATTGTATCTTGGTTTTGCCCAATAACGTCCATGAAGAATCATAAGCCATGTCATGAGTCATGTTCTCATTTTTCCATTTTCTTCCTATTTTCTGGGTTGGACTTATCAAACTATTATTACTACCTATAGGTCCAGGCCAATTCTGGGAGAATTCTAGTCCCAGCGTTAGCCATCTAGGTTTTGGCCTTTTTCAATGACCTAGTAGGTATCCAAAAGGCAAAAGGGCTGTACATCAATTTAGCAGCTAAAAGACTGTGGGAACATCCCAGCTGGGCACCAGAAGAGCTCCCTAATTCGTCTTAGACCAAGATGGCTCATTTCGATAGCAAACATCAAGTTAGGATATTCTTCCCCGCTTATATTTTATCCTGAAAACATTGTGATGTGTTTAACAGAGACATGTCAAAGAGAAGGAAGCCTCCAAAATAATATCAACTGACCAGTGACTGGCAGTTTAGTGGCTGAAAGCCAATCAGGTGGTGATTTGCAAGCTGTTCAGCTATTACTCCAGACATGGAGAAATACAGGGGTTTCAGGCTGTGAGCAAACAGCCCGTTTCCTCCTTTTTTGCAAGATCTTAAGCCAAAGTGACATCCAAAGTAAGCACCCGACACTGCAGTGAGAGACCTTGACAGACCTTCCTCAGGACACTCTGCTGCCTTTGGCGGTGCTGCTTCTCCTCTTTCTCTTCCTCATCCTCCTCCTTCCCCTCTTCCTCTCCATCTTTGGTTTGATGTTTCACCATGAAGAAACTTGAGCCATCGCAGTTTCTCTGTTACTTCACTGTCCCCGTCCTACAGGAAGGGGCTCCCCATGCATTCACGGCTCCATCTTGACACCCCAATCCAGCCTGTTTTCTCCTCATCTGGATTAGTCCCTCTGCCTGAATATTGTTATTAGGCTGGAAACAAAGCTACGTTGGATGGATTTAAACCAAAATAGCATAAGAGTAATATGCAGGCCAAATACACTAAATTCCTAGAATTACTGGAATTTGAAATTTGCGTAGTGCTAAGCTCAATAATAGCTCGGTACTAGTAGCTTAAAACTTAGCTTGTAGTTTTATATCTTCAAAATTTCCCAAGATTGTAGCAGAAAGAGAAGCCATGAGCCTGACTCCATGTATATGCACAGTTGAAAATATGAGGGACACACACAAGCCAGGGTGGGGATTGTCACGGTGACTTTCTTTAACTCACACTGTAAACTTCTGATCCTCTGGCAGGTCCTGAGATGAACGCAAAGGAGGTTCACCAAATATGTAAGAAACAAATCTTACCTCTTTGGGGAGCACCGAGGGACATTCGGTGTCCCCATGCCTAACACTACATTGTGCTACTGGATGCTCTTAAAAGACCTAAATCCTAGGATCCGATGGAAGAATTACCACTCTGCTTGGTGATGTCCAAAGCAAAATCCAAATACATCTTGACATTTCTCAAATATTGACTTTACTGTCCTACCAACTACCATAGAGAAATAAAGAGGTCAGTGTACAGAGTCGTTACTCCTTATAAAACAAACAAACAAACACACCACTCTCTGCTGAGGCAGGAATTTGAAGGAAGACTATTTGCAGGTCCAGGATGGGTGGGACCTATTTGGGAACATGTGGAGAGATTCACCATCTAAGGAAGGGGGTGGTGATATGAGAGCACGCTGACACAAGATGAACTTGGGGGTCACACCGTGATGACCTGGGATCAAGCAGGTTCCTCCACAATAGCTACCAAAAGAGCCATCTTTGCCCTGAGCAGCGGAGGGGTACATGTCCACTGGCCTGTCAACAGGGCCTGGGGACCAAATCAGTACTTACAGGGCCACTCTAGGGTTCCAAGGAAAGCCGAGTAGGACTCTATGGTTTCTCCCCAGACTATCTCAAGAGGCCAGGGATGTTTCTGGCAACCTCTCCCACCCACCTCCCCAACTGCCGGCCCACTGAGCTGCTCCGATTTGGTGTAAACCAGTTTCCGTGTTAAAGATGGTGCTTGTACAGGAAAATGTTTAATAAATAGTTATTGAGAGAACCAGTGAACTTGCAAATGAAGCTATTTCCAGTGTCACCTCTTGTGATGATACCCAGACTCTCGGTTCCCTGGATTCTGCATTCATCCCCAAGCCCCTGCTCCATGCCAGGCAACACGCTCTGTGCTGGCGAAGAGAAAACTGGATGTGGTTTTGGCTGATCGGAATCCAAAAACACACTTATTTTCCAGCCCAATCAGGGAGGAAGCAGCAGACTTCCTTCGGTCCTGGCATTTTATCACATCACGATCTGACATATAAACCTAATATCCCCTACACGTTCCCTTCCTCTGACTGTGCTGTGGTAAAACGGCCTGTCCCGTTTCTCTTCTAAGTGTGTCCTAAGAGGCACAACAACAAAGGTGCTCTCTGTTTTCCTTCCTTTCTCTTACATTTTCTGGGGGCCGCCATGGCGCAGCATGCCAGGTCCTCCAGGACACAGTCTCACGCCTTCCCATCCTGACTGTTTCCCCCTGGGCATCGCATCTCTTGCTTCCTGTGAGCACCTGTGCTGGGCCTCTAGTGAGGCAAGTCCCCTCCTGTGGGGTGTGTGCTCTGGCAGGATGGTCTTCTCCTAAGGAGTGCCCCACTGCAGCTCCGTATTCTGTAACTGATAGTGCGATGAATTTCATCCTAGTTCTGGCATTCAAAAAAAGTCTGCATAATCCTTATTTTATTTTTCAGATTAGAGATGTATTATTAAAAATTAGAAAGATGAGAAAAAGTGTAAAATATTAAAGATAACCATAATCTTACCACCCAAAGACTTTCACTGTTAACATTTGAACCACCCTATTGCAAAATATTTTTTGAAAAAAAAAATACATATACAGTAGAAGTGCTGTGAGTTGACCACCCAGGGGACTATATCCCAGTTGGTCAACATACGTAGGTGGTCAACATAAGAAACCTCCATTGAGCACACGTGGTGCATGTCTGGTCTATGAAAATTAGGTCAACTGAAGGAGGTGGTCAGTTACCTGCTACCATATGTGGGGTGAGATTTTTTTTTTAACTTAACATAGTATTAATAGCATTTTCCTATGTCATTAAAATTATTCACAACCATGATTTTAAATGGTGACATAATATTTTATTATGGATCTGCCATAATTTATTGTGTCACTTTCCTAGCTTGGCACTGGGTTATTTTCTTTTTCTTGTTACAGCTGGATAAGGAACTCATCTCCCCAAGCCCTTCTCCCATCAGACATTCCAACACGACTGTGCTGCCCATCACCCACAAAGCTGCTTGGAACCTTCTCTAGTTTCTTGGTTCAGTCAGGCACAGACCATCTCGTTCTCAGGGTTTGTGTCCTGTCCACAAGCTGTGCAGCTTTGTCCTCACCCAAGAGCCCACCCTGCTCCTGGACGCTTTGGTGCCAACACCTGCTCTCACAGTTTGCTTCCTGAACCTGACACCTCTGCAGCCCCAGCCCCCGGCCTCACTCCCACTGCTGCTGCTGCTCTTCCAGGGAAGGTCTTCCCAGGCGTCTCCTTATGGTTCAGTCCTGGCATGTGAGGCACCTGCTCCCAGAGGCCCTGGCTGTACAGTCTACAGAAGTTCCAATGTAAGGGGGGGCACTCACCGGCACAAAACTTACAGAACACCAAGGCTTGTACGAAAGGTCTTTATTGGCAGGGGAAGGAGGAGGGGAGAGAGAGAGAGAGAGAGAGAAACGGAGGAAGAGAGGAGAGGAGAAGAGACCCACACGGGGATGGAAGAAGAGGGAGAGAGGGAGTAGAAGACAAGGGCATCTGATATAGTCTCGGTTAGGGGAGGTGTTGGGATGGTAGAACAGCCAATAAGGTGTTACTGCTCTGGTGCACAGAGTAGTAGGGGACGGGCCATAAGTTTGAGCTTTTCAGTGGATAATCAGGATA
>CAUYON010105379.1:0-12028 GCA_963573935.1 Arctocebus calabarensis
CTTGCCTTAGCCACCCAAGTAGCTGGGACTACAGGTACCCCTCACAATGTCTAGCTATTTTTGTTGTTGTAGTTGTCATTGTTTGGCAGTCCCAGGCCAGGTTCAAACCCACCAGCCTTGGTGTTTGTGGCCAGTGCCCTAACCACTGAGCTATGGGCACTGAACCTAATCTCTAATTTTTTTTTTAATTCTTTATTTTTTTATTTACTTTTTTATTTTTTTTTGTAGAGACTCACTTTATTGCCCTCTGTAGAGTGCCTTAGCGTCACACAGCTCACAGCAACCTCCAACTCCTGGGCTTAGGCGATTCTCTTGCCTCAGCCTCCCAAGTAGCTGGGACTACAGGCGCCCACCACAACACCTGGCTTTTTTTTCGTTTTTTTTTCTGTTTTTGCAGTTCGGTGGAGGCCGGGTTTGAACCCGCCACCTTTGTTGTATGGGGCCAGCGCCCTACTCAATGAGCCACAGGCGCCGCCCTAATCTCTAATTTTTTTTTTTTTTTTAAACAGAGCCTCAAGCTGTCACCCTGGATAGAATGCTGTGGCATCACAGCTCACAGAAACCTCCAATTCCTGGCCTCAAGCGAGTCTCTTGCCTCTGCCTCCCAAGTAGGTGGGACCACAGGTGCCCGTCACAACGCCCGGCCATTTTTTGGTTGCAGCCGTCATTATTGTTTGGTGGGCCAGGCTGGATTTGAACCCGCCAGCTCAGGGATATGTGGCTGGTGCCTTAGCCCGTTGAGCCACAGGCGCCAAGCCAATCTCTAATTTTTTAATTATGAAACATTTCAAACATACCAAAAATATCAGCATTCATATACCCACCACCAAGACATGTGAAAATTTCCTCTCCTTTTTAAAAAGAGACCATAGTTCTGGCTTGTCATCCGTAGCCCAGTGGTTATGGCACCAGCCACATACACTATGGGTGGTGGGTTCTAACCTGGCCCAGGCCAGCTAAACCACAATGACAACTGCAACCAAAAAAATAGCTGGGTGTTGTGGCGGGTGCCGGTAATCCCAGCTACTTGGGAGGCTGAGGTAAGAGAATCACTTAAGCCCAGGAGTTTGAGGTTGCTGTGAGCTATGATGTCATAGCACTCTACCCAGGGCAGCATAATTAGACTCTGTCTCAAAAAAAAAAAAAAAAAAAGAGAGAGAGACATAATACATTATGGATGTTGCTAACACTCTCTACCTTGTTCTCTCCTCTTTACTTTTCCACCCCTAGTTTATAGAAAAAGAAATTGAGACACAGAGACATCAAGTTATGGTATCTAAGGTCTCTTGGTTAGTGGGAGGGAGGGTTTGGATCTAGACTAGGTGGTATGAACCCAGGGCCTATGTGTTTTGTATGTTTTTTTTTGTTTTTGTTTTTTTTGAGACAGAGCCTCAAGCTGTCACCCTGGATAGAGTGCTGTAGCATCACAGCTCACAGCAACCTCCAATTCCTGGGCTCAAGCGAGTCTCTTGCCTCCACCTCCCAAGTAGCTGGGACTATAGGCGTCCGCCACAACGCCTGGCCATTTTTTGGTTGCAGCTGTCATTGTTTGGCAGGCCTGGGCTGGATTCGAACCCACCAGCTCAGGTGTACGTGGCTGGCACCTCAGCCCGTTGAGCCACAGGCGCCGAGCCCCAAGCCATGCTTTTTGTACTTTTATGATAGATGATCTGTTAACATCATGTATTATGGTGGGTTTTAAAATTTTCTGTAAGTTGAATCATTCTGTATATAACTTTGCAATTTTTTTCCACTGAGCATTATGTTTTTGAGGTTTATCTATATAGGTTTATTTCATATTCTAGAATGTAAATTCCACAAGAGTAAGAATTATTGTCTCTGTTCACTGCCTGGCATTGAGTAGCTGTTCAGTGAAAACTTGCTGAATGAATGAATTTGTTTTCCATTGTGTAGAATTTATGAAACAGAAATTGTGTTTCTGAAACAGTTTCTGTAGGGTAGATGTCTAGAAATGGAAGTGTTGGGTCCCAGGTAAGGGTATCTTCAACTAAATAAGAGTCATTAAGGTGACTTTCTGGAGAAGGTCTCCAGACAAATCCTAAAAAAATATTCAGGGTCAAGGGAAAGCGAAAGTCCTTTAAGGCCTCATAGTTGTTGCTTTGATAGGGCATCTCCTGACCTCCCTGTCAACCACCCTTACCTGCTTGCCCTTGATTCCAACCACCTGAGTCTCCTAGCTCAAAACGAAAAGGGCCAAGGCCATTCCCCTCCCTCAGAGCCTTGGTGCTACTGCTCTTCCGGGGATGGCCGTGTGGCTTGCTCCATTGCCTCATTCAGGCTTTGCTTAGTGTCATCTGCTCTTTGAGGCTTCCTGCTCCCCTCATTTCAGCAATTGCTCTCTTCCCCACCCTGCTTTCCTTTTTCTATAAGATACAGTTCTAACCAATAAGTATGTGTGTACTCTGAGTGTGTGTCTCTCATTAGAATATATTATGTCCCATGACGGCACGGATTCTCTCCCTCTTAATCTCTGCTGTTGCCAGTGTCTTGAACAGTGCGTGGCCCTTAGCATACATCGTTAAATGTTTGTTGAATAAATGAATAATCTCGGGGAGTTTCAGAAGTCCAGACATGATAAAGTAAATCAAAATTTTATATTAGTATTCTTTTCAAGATATTGGGTCCCGTCGTGTTGCCTAGTGGGACAAAGTGATTTTCCCGCTTCCGCCTTCCAAAGTGCTGAGGTTGCAGAAGCATGGGCCCCCATGCCCGGCCTCATAGTGTTTACGTATTTGATATATTAAGGATGCAAAAGGGCCAGTCACAATGCCTCATGCCTGTAATCCTAGCACTCTGGGAGGCCAAGGTGGGTGGATAGCCTGACCTCACAGGTTCAAGACTAGTCTGAGCCCGACCTAGACCTCATCTCTAAAAATAACTGGGTGTGGCTCGGCGCCTGTGGCTCAACCGGCTAAGGCGCCAGCCACATACACCTGAGCTGGCGGGTTCGAATCCAGCCCGGGCCCGCCAAACAACAATGCTGGCTGCAACCAAAAAATGGCCGGGCATTGTGGTGGGTGCCTGTAGTTCCAGCTACTTGGGAGGCAGAGGCAGGAGACTCGCTTGAGCCCGGGAACTGGAGGTTGCTGTGAGCTGTGATGCCATGGCACTCTATCCAGGGTGACAGCTTGAGGCTCTGGCTCAAAAAAAAAAGAGCCATTGATTATAAAGTTCCTCTGGGTCTTTTTTTTTTTTTTTTTTTTTTGTAGAGACAGAGTCGCACTTTATTGCCCTCAGTAGAGTGCTGTGGTGTCAAAGCTCACAGCAACCTCCAACTCCTGGACTTAGGTAATTCTCTTGCCTCAGCCTTCCAAGTAGCTGGGACTATAGGCGCCTGCCACAACGCCCAGCTATTTTTCTCTTTTGCAGTTCAGCCGAGGCCAGGTTTGAACTCGCCACCTTCAGTATATGGGGCTGGCGCCCCACTCGATGAGCCACAGGTACCACCCAGTTTCTCTGAGTTTTAAAGATGTTAAAACATAAAAGAAAAAACATGTGTCCTAACCTCCAGGAAATACAGCCCATCCTTTCTCCTAGAGTAGTGCCTGGCTCACTGCAGGTGCTCAGTAAATGTTTGTAGGCTTGCTTTTATTTAATTATTATTATTATTTTGAGTCAGAATCTCACTCAGTTTTCCAGGGAAGAGTGCCATGGCATCAGCCTCGCTCACAGCAACTTCAAACTCCTGGGATCAAGCCATCCTCCTCCCTCAGCCTCCCAAGTAACTGGGACTACAGATGCCTCCCATGATGCCTGGCTAATTTTTTGTATTTTTAGTAGAGACGGGGTCTGGTTCTTGCTCAAGCCGGTCTTGAGGTCCTGAGCTCAAGCAATCCGCCTGCCTTGGCCTTGCAGAGTGCTGGGATTACAGGGGTGAGCCACCGCTCCTGGCTTGCTCTTAAGTTTGTGCCTTGCCTCAGGCCAGTGGAAAGTGAGAGTGGCCATTGTTATATTTCCCTGGTCTTCTCTTGTGTCAGAAGGCTCCAGAATGACAGGATGGCTGCAAGGTGGTCCTGTAGAAGGTCACTTGGGAAGAGGTGGAAGTCAAGTGAGAAGCATCCCTGATTCCCCGGTGGAAAAGGAGCAGACACCGGGCACTGTCGGGCAGACAGAGGTGCAGGAAGTGCTTCTAATCCCTGACGTTCAGCAGACTCAGGCTGACAGTATGAACTTAAGAGTACAAAACCGTGGCCCTTAGAAATGTGTTTTTATTTGTGGGTAAACTTTGGGGCCACATGTCCCAAAACAGCAATGAATATTATGCTCTGTCTCCAGCTGCCCCACACTCCCCTAGCGAGGTGCCGCCTGGAAAAGGGACTCTATTTTTTGGAGAGAGAGAGAGGGGGAGACAGTTATAACCTAAAGAAAGTAATTATGTGTTCAGGCCAGAAATGCCCCACTGTGTCTCCATGTGAATGTAATTTTGTTTGAACAAGTTGAACTAAATTTAATTTGGCTGATCTTGAATTTGCAAAACACATAGACACACACAAAGACCTTCACCTGGGGAGAAAAAAAGAAAGCCCTTATTGCTCAGTATATTTTAAGTTCAGGTAAATTTAGGAGGCCATCTCGAGCCCTGCCATTTGGCTCCTCTGAGCCTCACCCTGTGCATAGGGGGTATATCAGAGAACAGGTTCTAGTCAGCCAAGGTGCTGGCCATTGCATGGAATAGGAGGCGGGGGAGAAGGAGGCCCAAGTGTGTCTTAGAAATAGCCCTGGCATCAGGGAAATTAGGAACCTGCTAAGTGACCATGGCAAGTCACTTAACCTCTCTAAACTTGTGCAACTCTCCCTATGGGCAGGAGAGACAGTGCTCATATGTATTAATAACAACCCAGGTGGCCGAGGCACTGCAACAAGGACACCGCAATCTGGTGTTGGGAGCCAACACCAGGCTCAAAGTTAACCTGTAAGTAGCTGGATCTTAAGGAGGACCAGGGGAGGACCCAGTGTGTGGGGAGACACTCAGTGTTCTCACGACAGTGGCTATTTACTTACCAACAACTACCATATTGATATAATATCACAACAGCAGCACAACTTGTACCAGTGTGTATCACACGAAGGACATTTTGCCTATGGGCTTTCTGAAAAGATTAAATGAGGTCACGTAGATGAATGAATGAGTGAGTAAATGAGGGAAGGGGCATGTTGGACACTGCTCATGAGTCAAGAATTCTCCAGGAGCTATGTCACCGAGCATCTCAGAGGCGCCTGCTTTCATGTCATAAGCTGAGGATGACATCCTTGCAGCGGGAAGCCATAAGCCATCACTGTGCTAAAAGGAGCAACAGATGGCACTTATGGAAGTATGGAGATAGGCTGCTCTTGTTAGGGCTGAATCTGCCATGGGATGGGCATGACAGGTTATTTGCACACTAAAGTAATCCCTCTGGCAGCAGTGTGGAACATGGTCTCTGGGGGCTAAGTATGGAGGCTGGGAAACTGTTTAGGGAAGATTACAATAATCCAGGTTAAAGATAATGAAACAAAAAGATCAGCTGGTAGAATATATTAAAAATAAAGAGTGGCAGGCCAGGTGCGGTAGCTCACACCTGTAATCCTAGCACTCTGGGAGACCGAGGCAGGTGGATTGCTCTGAGCTCACAGGTTCGAGACCAGCCTGAGCCAGAGCAAGACCCCATCTGTAAAAATAGCCAGGCATTATCTCGGGTACCTGTAGTCCCAGCTATTTGGGAGGCTGAAGCAAGAGAATCACTTGAGCCCAAGAGTTGGAGGTTGCTATGAACTATGATTCCACAGCACTCAGTTGAGGGTGACAATGTGAGACTCTGTCTCAAAAAAAAAAAAAAAAAAAAAAAAAAAAAAAATATATATATATATATATATAGAGAGAGAGAGAGAGAGAGAGAGAGTTGTTGGTTTTATTTTGTTTAAGTGGAAGGGTGAGAGAAAGAGAAATAAAGACAAAACTAGGTCAATGGATATAGACCTGGAAAGAGTGTGTCATATTTAGGAAATACTTAGAAAGTAAGCTTAGTAGAAGGCCAAGGCGGGTGGATTGTCTGAGCTCAGCAAGAGTGAGGCTGAGGCAAGAGGATCACTTGAGCCCGAGAGTTTGAGGTTGCTATGAGCTATGATGCCACAGAACTCTACCCAGGGCAACAGAGCAAGACTCTGTCTCAAAAAGAAAAAAAGAAGTAAGGTTAGTAAGACTATGAAATTGTTTAAATAAGACAGCTAAGGGAGAAACAGTAAACAAGGAGACCCAGGTTTTTGGGTCAAGTAAGCCAGAGGTGACAGTGTTACCATGATCAGAAACCCAGGGACAAGAGCAAGTTTTGGGGAAAAGATATTAAGAAAGCAAGTGTCTAGGACATACAGTTCCTGAGCCTGACCAAAAAAAAAAAAACAACCAGGAACCAGAGGTCCAGGTCTGAGTCCCAGCACTACAATTGAGCAATCGTGGACCATGGACAAATCAGTTAACCTCACTGGCTCTTAACTTCCTTCAAATCCTGAAGCTGAAAGTTTCAAATTGGAATAAATCGTATGTTAGCCACGTCGTTCTTCTATTTCCACCATCTCTCATCTGGTCTTTTCTTATGTGATTCAGAAACTGATGCAAAACAAATTTCTTTTAATTTTTATACTCTGGAATGTAAAACTGAGAGACAAAGAGGGAGAGAAGCAAGAGATGCTAACTTCTTTCTACATGTGATATAATAAAGTTAAATAATACAGGGCTTGACTTGTCCTGCACGAGAGAGCGCAAGTCAATAGCTTGATTAGCAAACTCTGCCATAGCCCTCTCTTTCTCTGCAAGGACAAAAAAGAGAGATATGTCGGCTCTCAAGGGCAAACCAGCCTGCATCTGTCATTCTCTGTAAGGAGGCTCCTTCTATTCAGACTCCATTTTCCTACACACAATTCATTTTATTAAACAGCTACAGCTGCAATTAGGAGTGGGAGAATCCAGGCATGTTTTTGGGTTCGAGATGTGTCCTGTGTGATTTTTCAAATACTTTGGGTTTGGCAAAAGCCAAGACACATTCTGTTAAGTTCTTTTTCCTGTTCATTTTTTAAGCCCGTGTGTATTCAAGAGAAATGTGGTCCATCTGATTCTCATTCATTTTCGCTTAACTCAACAAAAAGTTGTCTCCGAAGAGCTAGAAAATGTCCAAGCAGCAAATCCAGCCTCCTTAATGGAAGCCTTATTAGAAGAACATCTTTCTCTCAATCCCAGATGTATTGACATTCTCCAAACATGCCAAGTATTTTCATTTCCCTGTCTTTGCACTTGCTCCCTGAACCTGGCATGTCCTTGCCCTTAACTCCGGCCTCTGCCTATTGACCTTGACTCCGCCAAGCCTAGCCCAAAGGCATTCTCCTCTGCAAAGGCTTTCTCCATGGCCCAGCTTGCCAAGAGAGTCAGCCCTCTGGCCTTCCACAGTTCTGCATTTAAACTTTTCAAAAATATTCAAGGAGCACCTCAGTTAAATAAAAAGAAGTTAAAAAAAAACATTCAAGGAGGAAACAAATAATGAAAAATAACAATAAAGAAATGCAGTTTAACGACGACATAGCATGCACATTGTATTAGGTTCTATAAGTCATCTAAAGATGATTTAAAGTATAGAGAAGATGTTCATAGATTGTAGATAAACGCTACCTCATTCTATATAAGGGAATTGAGCATCGTGGATTTTGGTGTCCAAGGGAGAGTTCCTCAAACCAGTCACCCGTAGATACTGAAAGAGGAGTAGAATTGCACAGTCCTCTGAGATACTACTGTTTCACTTATATTGCTAACTAGTCCTTGATTCCACCCTGCTTTGTGTTACAGTTAATTGTTTTGTTTTGTTTAGTTTTGTTTTTGAGGCAGAGCTTCAAGCTATCACCCTGGGTAAAGTGCCGTGGCTTCACAGCTCACAGCAGCCTCCAACTCCTGGACTCAAGAGATTCTCCTGCCTCTGCCTCCCAAGTAGCTGGGATTACAGGTGCCCACCACAATGCCTGACTATTTTTTGGTTGCAGCTGTCATTGTTGTTTGGTGGGCCTGGGCTGGATTCGAACCCACCAGCTCAGGTGTATGTGACTGGCACCTTAGCCGCTTGAGCCACAGACACTGAGCCTACAGTTAATTGTTGAACCAGGTTAGCCAAGCCCTCAACTGATGTCTGCTTTAGTGTTAAACCTTGACCTTAATTAAAGGCCTTGATGAGAAATGACAGACAAAAATTGGCATTCGTGATAAAGCTATTGTAAAACACATTATTATGTCTATCAATGTCCCTCTGTGGGCTTCCAGGTGAGAAGTGAACTTGAGGTTTAAGAACCAAAATAACAATGGCCTTCTTCCTCTCTGATGATGAGAGCTGTGGAACTTAGCTCATTCCCTTTTTATCTTGGCTGCCAGGAAGCCAAAAGCCAGATTTAATGTTCAATCATAGCAACTATATCTCATGCTAGTTTCCTTCCTTTTTTTTTTTTAAATGAACTTGGCTTTCCATTTCTATATTATTAACTTTATAAAGGAAAACAAAACATATTCTTCACTGTGAGTCACTTCAAAGTGTTGAGTAGCAACAAGATAAAAATGTTAAGAAGCTATTCATGGTGGTTTCATTTGTAGAACCCATCTAATTAATATTTGGAAGAAAGAACAAAGATTTTTGATTTAATCTTAGACATTTCATAAACTGAACCTTTCATTATGTGCGTGTATGTCAATACAAAATTAATTTTTAAAACTTAAAAATAATTGAAATTAATTTCTATTTTTATTTTTTATTTATTTATTTTGAGCCAGAGCCTCAAGCTGGTGCTCTCGGTAGAGTGCTATGGCACCAAGGCTCACAGCAACCTCAAATTCTTAGGTTTAAGCAATTCTCTTGCCTCAGGCTCTCAAGTAGCTGGGACCATAGGTGCCTGCCAAAACACCCTATTTTTTTGTCTGCAGTTGTCATGTTGCTTTAGCTGGCCTGGGCTGGTTTCGAACCCAGCCTTAATATATGTGGCCAGTGCTCTACCCACTGAGCTACAGGCATCACCTATTGATTTATTTTTTTGAGACGGAATCTCACTTTCTTGCCCTCGGTAGTGTGCTATGGGGTCATCGCTCACAGCAACCTCAAATTCTTTTCTCTTTTCTTTTTTTTTTTTTGAGACAGAGCCTCCAGCTGTCACCCTGGATAGAGTGCTGTGGCATCACAGCTCACAGCAACCTCCAATTCCTGGGCTCAAGCGAGTCTCTTGCCTCCACCTCCCAAGTAGCTGGGACTACAGGCACCCACCACAACGAACGCCCAGCCATTTTTAGGTTGCAGCCACCATTGTTGTTTGGCAGGCCCGGGCTGGATTCGAACCCACCAGCTCAGGTGTACGTGGCTGGCGCCTTAGCCCATTGAGCCACAGGCGCTGAGCCTTTTTTTTTTTTTTTTGAGACAGAATCTCATGTGTTGCCCTTAGTAGAGGCTGTGGTGTCGTAGCTGACAGCAACATCAAATTCTTGGGCTTAAGCGATTCTCTTGGCCCAGTCTCCCAAGTAGGTAGGACTACAGATACACATCACAATGTCCGGCTATTTTATTTTTAGAGATGGGGGTCTTGCTCTTGCTCAGGCTGGTCTTGAACCTGTGAGCTCAGCCTCTCAGACTGCTAGAATTACAGCTGTGAACCACGGCTCCAGCCCAGCAACCTCAAAATCTTGGGCTCAAGCGAACCTCTTGCCTCAGCCTCCTGAGTAGCTGGGACTATAGGCGCCTGCCACAATACCTGGCTAATTTTTCTATTTTTAGAAGAGACAGGGATTCACTCTTGCTTGGGCTGGTCTCAAAATCCTGAGCTCAAGCAATCCACTGAGCTCAGCCTGCCAGAGTGGTAGGAGTGCAGGTGTGAGCCACTGCACCCAGCTTGAATTTAATTTCTAAAACATAATCATTTACAATTCTTTCTCCCCCAGGATCCATTAGCTTTTTTTTTTTTTAAATTTTTTTTTCTTTTTGCAGTTTTTGGCCGGGGCTGGGTATATGGGACCGGCGCCCTACTCCTTTGAGCCACAGGCGCTGTCCTCCATTAGCTTCTTGATAGCACAGCCTCTGTCGTTCATATTCTTCCCTGAATGTCCCATCACATGACAGAGCGCCTTCTCCTTAACTGGCTTTCAGCAAATGTCTGTTTAGTTGGTGGGGAAAGTTCATCCAAGTGAACACAATTAGAAGCCAAAGAGAGAGACCTGGGCTTCGGATCAAATAATCCCAGATTCAAAGGCCAGCTCCAGCTGATTACACAGGACTGAGCAGGGCAGTTACTTGGATCTATCCAAGTTCCAAGTTTTGGTTTGTTTTTTCTTTTTTTCTAACCTGTAAAATAGATCTTTATCGACTACTGTTTTAGGGTTGTTTTGAGAGGAAGGTGCTTAATATTGCAAATTACCCTCCTTTTAACTTAAAAACATTCATGGAGAGGAAAAACATTGCATGTTTTAAACAGGTAACTGACCACCAGAAGCTGAACTGCTTGGAGAGCATGGAAGGGAACACGTCCTGGGTTGCCACTGGGACAAACACTGTCCTTTCAGAACTACAGAAATTGGAGAAAATAAGATAAAAAGAGAGTCCCAGCCCAAAGGCAGAAGGAAGCAATGGCCCTTACTTGCTAGTCACAAAAACCAGCAGTTTACTTTGAAGAGGTTCTGCTCAAATACTGAATGTAATGCGAGTAACAGAAGAAATAAATGAGCTTTTGGCTTTTAATATCTAAACTGCCCTAGAATTGTGGCAGAATGGTTTTTAATCAAATGATACAAGTACCACTAATGAGACTCAAAGTGATTTTATATGGCACAGGGAGAAAACATTTATTTTTCCATTGTTATGCATTTATTACATTACTTTTTTTAAGTTAATTGATTTGTAATGACTTCTGTGTTGCTTTTTTTTTGTTGTTGGACAGCATTTGAATATTTGGTTGCAGAATGGTGGTCTGCAATTTCAGCTGATCCTCTAGATCATGGACCAATACCAGTCTGCAAGCTGTTATCACATTATATTTTATATAACATTGGTCTAGCACATCCAAGCTGTGATATTAACATTATTGTTATTGTTTTGTTGTGTTTGTTTGAGACAGCCTCACTATGTCATCCTCGGTAAAGTGCTATGGTGTCACAGCTCACAGCAACCTCAAACTCTTGGACTTAAGTGATCTTCTTGCCTCAGCCTCTCAAGTAGCTGGGACTACAGGTGCCCGCCATAACGCCCAGCTACTTTTTTGTTGTTGTTGTAGTTGTCATTGTTGTTTACCAGGCCTGGGTGGGTTTGAACCCACCAGCCCTGGTATATGTGGCTGGCACTATAACTGCTGAGCTATGGGTGCTGAGCCTATACATGTTAGTGTTAAATATGTGTTAAAGTTTCAGGGCTGGACATGGTGGCTCACATCTGTAATCCTAGCACATTGGGAGGCTAATGAAGGAGGATCGCTTGAAAGGAAGAGTTCAAGACTAGCCTCGGCAACACAGGCCCTGTCACTACTGGTATGCACCTATAGGCCCAGCTACCTGGAACACTGAGAAAGGACGATACCTTGAACCTGAAGTTGCAGTGAGTGACAATGACACCAGTGCACTCTAGCCTGGGCAAAATGAGAGACCCTGTCTCAAAAATAATAATTAAAATAAGTTTTAAAATATTTTATTTGTTTTCTTTTGTATTTAACCAGAGTCATGCAGAAGGTTTCAAAATATTTTAAAAATCAGCACATTTAAGAAAAAATATCAGCTTGGCGCCTGTGGCGCAACGGGCTAAGGCACCAGCCACGTACACCTGAGCTGGCGGGTTCGAATCCAGCCCGGGCCTGACAAATAACAATGACGGCTGCAACCAAGAAATGGCCGGGTGTTGTGGCGGGCGCCTGTAGTCCCAGCTACTTGGGAGGCAGAGGCAAGAGACTCGCTTGAGCCCAGGAATTGGAGGTTGCTGTGAGCTGTAATGCCATGGCACTCTATCCAGGGTGACAGCTTGAGGCTCTGTCTCAAAAA
>CAUYON010105381.1:0-17763 GCA_963573935.1 Arctocebus calabarensis
ACAGGCGCCCGCCACAACGCCTGGCCATTTTTTTGGTTGCAGCCGTCATTGTTGTTTGGTGGGCCCCGGGCTGGATTCGAACTCACCAGCTCATATGTACGTGGCTGGCGCCTTAGCCCGTTGAACCACAGGCGCCGAGCCCTTTTTTTTTTTTTTTTGAGACAGAGCCTCAAGCTGTCACCCTGGATAGAGTGCTGTGGCATCACAGCTCATAGCAATCTCCAATTCCCGGTCTCAAGTGAGTCTCCTGCCTCCGCCTTCCAAGTAGCTGGGACCACAGGCACCTGCCACAACACCCGGCCATTTTTTGATTGCAGACGTCATTGTTGTTTGGCAGGCCTGGGCTGGATTTGAACCCACCAGCTCAGGTGTATGTGGCTGGCACCTTAGCCCATTGAGCCACAGGCGCCGAGCCATCTCTATGCATTTCTGATCCTACATTTTTTTTTTTTTTTTTTTTTGAGACAGAGTCTCATTCTATGGCCCTGGCTAGAGAGCAATAGCATAATAACAGCTCATTACATTCTCAAATTTCTGGGCTCAAGCAATCCTCCCAGCTCAGCCTCCCAAGTAGCTGGGACTATACAGGTATAAGCCACCATGCCTGGGTAATTTTTCTTTCTTTCTTTTTTTTTTTTTTTTTGAGACAGAGCCTCAAGCTGTCACCCTGGATAGAGTGCTGTGGCGTCACAGCTCACAGCAACCTCCAACTCCTGGGCTCAAGCGAGTCTCCTACCTCTGCCTCCCAAGTAGCTGGGACTACAGGCGCCTGCCACAACGCCCGGCCATTTTTTGGTTGTAGCCATCATTGTTGTTTGGCGGGCCTGGGCTGGATTTGAACCCACCAGCTCAGGTGTATGTGGCTGGCACCTTAGCCCGTTGAGCCACAGGCGCCGAGCCATCTCTATGCATTTCTGATCCTACATTTTTTTTTTTTTTTTTTTTTTTTTTGAGACAGAGTCTTATTCTATGGCCCTGGCTAGAGAGCAATAGCATAATAACAGCTCACTACATTCTCAAATTTCTGGGCTCAAGCAATCCTCCCAGCTCAGCCTCCCAAATAGCTGGGACTATGCAGGTATAAGTCACCATGCCTGGATAATTTTTCTATTTTTAGTAGAGACAGGGTCTCACTCTTGTTCACTCAGCCTGGTCTTGAACTCCTGAGCTCAAGCAATCCTCTCAGAGTGCTAGGATTATAGGTGTGAGCCACCACGGCAGCCTGATCCCTCCCTTCTTCCTCAGGTCAGGACCTGAGCTACAGAGCCACCTTCTGACATCACTGACAGACATGCTGTCTGTGAGGCTCAGTGCATTTAGAGCCAGCTGGGAAGAAAAGGACCTAGGTTGCCCATTTCCCTTTGTCTCCCTTATCAGTTCCTAAGTGATTCTCTCTCCATTTCCTCCTCTTCATCCTCAAAGCTGAACAAAATCCACAGAGTCCACCAGCAAAACTTCTCCCTCTTAGGCTCATGAATGGATAGAAAATGCCCGACACATAGTAGATTCCCAGTCAGGGTTAAGTGTCTGTCTTTCCTCGACTGCAATATTACACAATGATCCTTAATGGCAAAACTAAAGTTCTCTCCAGAGTGCTCAGATCTGTGCACTCTCGTTTAATCCTTACAATCACTTTGTTCCCATTTTATGGATGTGCCGGGTAAGCACATATCTACTAATTGATGGATTCAGGACTGAGAATTTATGTCTGTGTGGCTCCTCTAACTATACTGGACTGTGTTCAAACAGAAAATACCATGCAAAATACTCTACAGCAGAGTTTGGTGTTGAGTAACTTGAAAGGATGCTCAAACTGCTTCCTGTTGAAGACTTGTTGCTAGAATAGGGGCATGTTTATAGAAAAAGGTGTCTGGGATTTTTTTGCCTTACATTATTTCTATGTGTTCCATAATACATTGGAAGTGTTTGTGGAGTGATGAGACAGTGATTTTCTGATGGGATGTGGGCGTACGTATGTGTCTTTGAGTGCTTTGGAAAGACAGGCAATGAAACTGGCATCTGCAGTTGCTGAAGCAGTGTGACAAACCATATACCACATCAACTGTGAGCTGTGAAGAAGTGCTTTTGGGCTGTCCCAGTCTAAAACTTAAACATGATGTGTTGGATTTATGGGTTTTTTTGTTTTGTGTGTGTGTGTTTTAGAGATACAGGCTCGCTCTGTGCCCTGGGTAGAGTGCAATGGTGTCATCACAGCTCACTGCAACCTCCAACTCTAGGCTCAAGTGATCCTCCTGTCTCAACCTCTCAAATAGCTGGAACTACTGGCATGCACCACAATACCTGGTTAATTTTTCTATTTTTAGTAGAGATGGGATCTCACTCTTGCTCAGGTTGGTCTCAAACCCCTAAGCTCAAATGATCCTTCTGCCTCAGCTTCCCCAAGAGCTAGGATTACAGGCATGAGCCACTGTGCCTGACCAGATGTGTGGGTTTTTATTTCTCTTTGACTCTGGGAAGCTGAGTGAGTGTGACTGGTTATCTGCTAATGGCAGAAATGACAATAGAGTGACTTATTAAGAAACATCTGGAATCCTTGCACTCTGGGAGGCCAAAGTGGGTGGATTGCTTGAGCTCAGGAGTTTGAGACCAGCTTGAGCAAGAGTGAGACCCCCATCTCTAAAAAATAGCTGGGTGTTATGCCAAGTGCCTGTAGTCCCAATTACTTGGGAGGCTAAGGCAAGAGGATCACTCGAGTCCAAAGTGTGAGATTGTTGTGAGCTATGACAGCAAGCACTTTACCCACAACTCAAACTCTTGGGCTTGAGCAATCCTCTTGCCTCAGCCTTCTGAGTAGTAGGGACTACAGGCACCTGCCACAATGCCTGGCTCTGTCTCAATAAAATAAAATAAAGAAATATCTGGGAGGCTGGGCAAGGTGGCTCATGCCTATAATCCTAGCACTTTGGGAGGCTAAGATGGGTGGATTGCTTGAGCTCAGGAGTTTGAGACCAGCCTGAGCAAGAGCAAGTCCCTGTCTCTCCTAAAATAGCTAGGCATTGTGGCAGGCACCTGCAATCCCAGCTACTTGTGAAGTTGAGGCAAGCGGATCACTTGAGCCCAAGAGTTTGAAGTTGCTGTGAGGTATGACACCATGGCACTCTACTGAGGGTGACAAAGTGAGACTCTGTCTCAAAAAAAAAAAAGAAAGGAAACATCTGGGGCTCTTAACTTTTCTCTTTTTCTCCTGAAGAAATCAGTCCAAGAGCTATTAGGGGGGTCTGAGTCTGCCAGCAATGTGTGTGTTGTGGGTTGGGGGAGGAAAAGGAACCTCCAAAGCCAAGAGCAGTGTACGAAAGAGACAATATCGGGTAAGGAGCATGCACGTCAGCAGGAGGTGGCCCAGCCTGGAGTACACCCAATGGAAGATTGGCTACATACGGTGGGGAATGATCAAATAAGTAAATATATTAAAGGGTCATAAGAGCTAGGTATCACTATTGGAGAAAGGATTTACTGTGTTACATGTATTAGAATCACAGGTATTGGTATGAACTTGTGGTTTTTAATATTTATCACTGTCTATATATGTAGATATCAAAATAATTATACATATAAATGTGTGGAGTTCTTTTCACAGAGAAGGCCTAGGCACATCCTAATAGCAATGAGCATATTTGGCATTCAGATTTTGGCTTCTAAAAACCATTTTCTAATCAAAGGAACTGAGGCTCCTTGAAGAAATGGCTGGGTTTACAGAAAAGTGTAAGATGAGCCTGGAACATATTATTGTGCCCATAACCAAGGAAGTACTTGTTTTCTTACGGTTAGATTTAGCTTAGGCCTTAAAGAATGACAGGGACACTATCAAGGGAACACAGGAGCCAGGTCAAAGGGCTCACATTGGCCAAATTTATGCATCAAAATGAATAATGATAGTAAAAGATTGTATAACTCAATGGATATGATAGGAAACCATGAGTATATACAGATATAAATAGGATGTTTATTTATACAGAGAGACAAAGGATATTTACATAGTTTTAAAGTACCTCCTTGTAAATACTTATTTTGCAAAATACAAAGAGAGAAGGAGTACCTTCATAGTAAAGAGGCTTGACAGGAATCATCTTAAAATCAAATGATCAAAGTGAATATTTAGCAATGTGCTACATGAAATCATGTACTACCTGATATAATGCAGTGGGAAGGGTACAACAGCCTTGATGTGATATTTATGCCAAAAATGCATAAGCTAAATCTAACCATAAGAAAACATCACACAATCCCAAAACACAGGTCATTTTTCAAAACAAGTGGCCTATAATCTTTAAAAGTGTCAGTGTTATAAAAGTTAAGGGAAAATGTCAGAAATGGTTACAGACTGAAAGATTTAGAGGTGACAACTAAATGCATTTCACAATCCAGAACTGATTCCTTTGGGGGGACATTATGGGGATAAGTGGGGAAACTTGAATTGAAGATTAGATTGTAGAGATATGGCAGTAATTGTTTATGATTTTTTGACTTCTTTTTTTTGAGACAGTGTCTCACTCTGTTGCCATGGATAAAGTGCTGTGGCATCATAGCTCACAGCAACCTCAAACTCTTGGGCTTGAACAATCCTCCTGCCTCAGCCTTCTGAGTAGTGGGGACTACAGGCACCTGCCACAATGCCTGGTTCATTTTTCTATTTTTAGTAGACAGGGTCTTGCTCTTACTGAGGCTGGTCTTGAACTCCTGAGCTCAAGGGATCCATCTGCTTCGGCCTCCCAGAGTACTAAGATTACATGTGTGAGCTACCATCCTCAGCCTGTACAAATTCCATCTTTAAGTGTCTGGGGGAGGGCATCATATGAACAATTTATGTGTCAATGGCTTACCAAAAAGTTCTTTGCACTATACTTGCAACTGTTCCACAAATTGTAAAGTTAAAGAGAGATTTACAAAAAAGAATATGTGTGGCTCAACGCCTGTAGCTCAGTGGTTAGAGTGCCAGTCACATACACCGGAGCTGGCAGGTTTGAACCTTGCCCAGACCTGCTAAACAACAATGACAACTACAACAAAAAAATAGCCGAGTAGATACTTGTAGTCCCAGCTACTTGGGAGGGCTAAAGCAAGAGAATCGCTTAAGCCCAAGAGTTAGAGGTTGCTGTGAACCAAGACGCCATAGCATTCTACTGAGATTCTGTCTCAAAAAAAAGAAAAGAAAGAAAGAAAATGTGTTAGAGAGAGCCAGGGCTTCTTGGCTGAACCAGAAGGGAAGGGGAGTGCAGAGTCTGCCCTGGCAGGGCTGTGAATAGGCTGGAAAGCTGGGAAGTAAGGGCTGGAGGGGTGTGGGTAAGGAATCCTCACCTGAATTTCAAAGACAGGCAGGAAGTCTGAATTTGAGAGCTTAGGAGTGTTACCTGTCTCTATACCAGAGAGCTCCAAGGAAGGGGCTGTGTTTTACTCAGATGGTCAATTTTTCTTTTTTTTTTTTTTTTTTAGACAGAGCCACAACCTGTCACCCTGGATAGATAGCCCTGGCGTCACAGCTCACAGCAACCTCCAACTCCTGGACTCAAGCGAGTCTCTTGCCTCCGCCTCCCAAGTAGCTGGGACCACAGGCGCCCGCCACAACGCCCGGCCATTTTTTGGTTGTAGCCATCATTGTTGTTTGGTGGGTCTGGGCTGGATTTGAACCCGCCAGCTCAGGTGTATGTGGCTGGCGCCTTAGCCCATTGAGCCACAGGCGCCGAGCCTCTACTTTACATTTTTAAGACTTCTTCAGTGAGCCTTGGACTTTACACACCTGTGTTCTAATGATTTGGGGTTAATTTTTATAATTTAGAACAATAGAGAAAATTGTAGTTTTTCATATCTTCATATAATACAAGTTATTTTCATTTTAATCTTGAGTACTTATATTTCGTGTTGAGTTTCTTTTTGTACACTAAAGTATATTTATTTATGTAGTAATTTTTTATTTTGAATTCAAGGATCAAGATTATAGGACTGGCCCAAGTGAGGAGAAACCCACTAGGCTTATTCGATTAAGTGGGGTGCCTGAAAATGCTACAAAAGAAGAGGTAAGAGGTCTATACTCTCTTTTTGTCTTTTGGTTAATTAAAAAGTTTTCAGCTGGGCACAACGGCTTACAAATATAATGGTAGCACTTTGGGAGGCTAAGGTGGGAGGATCACTTGAGGTCAAGATTTTGAGAATAGCCTGGGCAATATAATAAGACCTCATCTTTGAAAAAAATAGTAGCTGGGGGTATTGCCTGTGGCTCAAAGGAGTAGGGCGCTGGCCTCATATACCGGAGGTGGTGGGTTCAAACCCGGCCCTGGCCAAAAACTGCAAAAAAAACAGTAGCTGGTTATAGTGGTGTATGCTGGTATTCCCACCTACTTAGCAGGCTATTAATGGGAGGATTGCCTGAATCCAGGAGTTCAAGGCTGCAGCAGTGAGCTGCATTGTGCCATCCATCTTGGGTGACAGCAAGACTCTCTAAAAAAAAATTTTTTTTTTCTGAGACAGAGCCTCAAGCTGTTGCCCTGGATAGAGTGCTGTGGCATCACAGCTCACAGCAACCCCCAATTCCTGGGCTCAAGCAAGTCTCCTTCCTCCACCTCCCAAGTAGCTGGGCCTATAGGCACCCACTACAACGCCTGGCCATTTTTTGGTTGCAGCTGTCATTGTTGTTTGGCGGGCTCAGGCTGGATTCAAACCCGCCAGCTCAGGTGTATGTGGCTGGCGCCTTAGCCCGTTGAACCACAGTCGCTGAGCCTAAAAGACAAATTTTTTTTTAAATTTTTTAGTTTGAAAAACTGCCACATCGGCTTGGCACCTGCAGCTCAACAGCTAAGGTGCCAGCCACAAACACTGGAACTGGCGGGTTCGAACCCATTCTGGGCCTGCCAAACAACAATGACAACTACAACCAAAAATAGCCAGGTTTGTGGCAGGCATCTGTAGTCTCAGCTACTTGGGAGGCTGAGGGAAGAGAATTGTTTAAGCCCAAGTGTTTGAGGTTGCTGTGAGCTGTGATGCTATAGCACTCTACTGAGACTCTGTCTCAAAAAAAAAAAAAAAAAAAAAAAGTGCCAAATCACAGAAAGTGCAGGAAAACATACAAGGAAGTCTTATATATGCTTTGCCAAGGCTCTCTCGTTGTTGATATTTTGTATGACTACAGTACAATATCTAAAGCAGGAAATTGACTTTGGTATGTTATAATACCCAGATTTCACCAATTAAACATTTACTCACTGAGGTGAGGTTTATTAAAAATTATGAAAATGATTCCTCTTCTCAGACCTGATAATCATTCTTTAGGGTATGTTATTTCTGGAGTACATCTTCATGGATTGCAGTGCATAATACAGTACTAAAAACTGGAAACTGGGGGTGGCACCTGTGGCTCATCGAGTAGGGTGCCAGCCCCATATACTGAAGGTGGCGGGTTCAAACCCAGCCTTGGCAGAACTGCAAAACAGGCTCAGCGCCTGTGGCTCAACAGGCTAAGGCACCAGCCACGTACACTTGAGCTGGTGGGTTCGAAACTAGCCCAGTCCCGCCAAACAGCAATGACGGCTGCAACCAAACAATGGCCAGGCATTGTGGCGGGCGCCTTTAGTCCCAGGCTACTTGGGAGGTGGAGGCAAGAGACTTGCTTGAGGCCAGGAGTTAGAGGTTGCTGTGAACTGTGATGCCATGACACTCTACCCAGGGCAACAGCTTGAGGCTCTGTCTAAAAAAAAAAAATAAGAACTACAAAACAGAAAAATAGCCAGGCGTTGTGGCGGGTACCTTGTAGTCCCAGCTACTCGAGAGGCTGAGGCAAGAGAATCACCTAAGCCCAGGAGTTGGAGGTTGCTGTGAGTTGTGTGATGCCACGGCACGCCACTGAGGGCGATAACGTGAGACTCTGTCTCTACAAAAAAAAAAAACAAACAAAACAACTGGAGACTGCTTAACCAATGTCCAATGTCAAAGGATTGACTGACTAAATTAGGGCTGACTTTATGGAAGAATTGGTTAGAATACTATAAAAGCCTGGCTCGGCGCCTGTGGCTCAGCGGGCTGAGGCGCCTGCCACGTACACCTGAGCTGGCGGGTTCGAATCCAGCCCCAGGGCCCACCAAACAACGATGACGGCTGCAACCAAAAAATGGCCGGGCGTTGTGGCGGGCGCCTGTGGTCCCAGCTACTTGGGAGGCGGAGGCAGGAGACTCGCTTGAGCCCAGGAATTGGAGGTTGCTGTGAGCTGCAATGCCACGGCATTCTGTCCAGGGTGACAGCTTGAGGCTCTGTCTCAAAAAAACAAACAAAAACAAAAACAAACAAACAAATAAACAAAAATCTGAGGTCTAATGTTTAGAAGTTTCTCTTAACATTCTGACTACTCAAACTATGTCATTTTCCTAGGTTTAATTTCTTTTCCTTTCTTCAGATTTTTCTTCTAAAATGGTCCTATTATGAGTTCCTCTTGCTCCTCTCTTAAAAATTGATATTCTTTTTGACTATATGTCTGTGCCCACTAATGTGCCTCTCCTCACCCTCCATCTTTCCCAGTCTCTGGTAACTTCCATTCTTCTCTCTACCTTATGAGATCAACTTTTTCAGGTGTTAGTGAAAATATGTGATATTTGTTTTTCTATGGTCCATAGGCTTAATTAAGCACTTTCTAGTTATAAAACACTTAAGAAGAATGTCAAAATTGGGAAGGAAATTCTTATGAAAAAACAACTAGGTTATAGTGTGCTATAGTCATGCCATGCACTATGGCCTGGGCAGCAGAATAAGACCCTTTCTCTAAAAAAAATAAATAAATAAATTTAGACAGCTAAATCACATTTTATACAGGAAATCATAATAGTATATAACTTATTTGAGAGTTGGTTAGCTCATTTCATTTATGAAAACTTATTGAAAAGAACACAGAAAATTCAAAAGTAAGTTTTTAACATAAGTTCAATATATACAAAAGAAATGCTAAATCTTATAAGTTTTTAAATATTCCTATAAGAGAACATTCACTTAGTTCTAAAAAATACAGAGGTTGCAGAATTCCTGTATACTTTTTCTCTGCTACTATGAACAAAAATATATTGATTTTCAATGATAATGCCTACATCTTTAGCTTACATAGCTATAGTTTCCAATTTAGGAGATTTTTTTAGAAAGGAAAAAATAATTAGGCAGCAGGATAAATCAGTCTACAATTTTCCAACAAGTATGCAGTAACACCCTTTGAGCATAGGGTTTACGTAAGGTACATCTTCATACATAAGGGAGGACCATTGGTATATACCTCTCCTTCTGTGGTTTGAGACAAGATGGGGGTAGATATATAGATGAGTTGAGGTATGATAGGATGCAGATAAGGGATAGCCTCAGATTGCCCTGGCTAGTGCAAAGCATATTTTGAAAAATACTAGGAAGCAGTACATTTGACATCTTAAGAGATTTTGTAGTCTCTACACTTCAGCAAAATATAAATTTCAAGACAATTTGCTTTCACTTCTTTTCCTTGCATTGGTCATTAGTTGAACAAAAAATGAGAAAAGAACAATTTTTTTTTTTATTGTTGGCGATTCATTGAGGGTACAAGAAACCAGGTTGCACTGATTGCATTTGTTAGGTAAAGTCCCTCTTACAATCGTGTTTTGCCCCCAAAAGGTGTGGCACACACCAAGACCCCACCCACCTCGCTCCTTCCCTCTCTCTACTCTTCCTTTCCCCACCCCTCCCTCATTCTTTCTCTCTCTCCTCTCTCCTTCCTTTTTTACATTTTTGAGATAGAGTCTCCATTACCCTGGGGTTGAGCGATGTGGTGTCAGAGCTCACAGCAACCTCACACTCTTGGACTCAAGTGATCCTCCTGCCTCAGCCTCCTGAGTAGCTGGGACTATAGACACCCGCCACAATATCTGGCTAGTTTTTAGTAGACATGGGGTTGGGGTCTTGCTCTTGCTCAGGCTGGTCTCCAGCTCCTGAGCTCAAGAGATGCACTTGCCTTGGCCTCTCAGAGTTGCCTGGCCTAGAAAAGAACAATTGTAACAGCCTTGTTGTTTGGGAAAGAAGTTACTAATTATGTTTCCTTAAATCCTTTTAAAATAAGTGGCAGGTGCAAATAGATAAGTGTACATTTATATGCAAAAATGATCACTTCTAATAATTAAGTGCTTATCTCAAAAAGAAAAAAGGCAGTAGCTGGAGTAGGAGACTTCTATGTTTTGTAGTTTGGCAATATTTCCTAAATATAAAGCTTAAAGTACAAGCGTTTTGGTGCAATTTTTTGGATTAACATTCAAATTGAAAATATTTACCCAATAAATTGTTCTCGTAAAGGGCAATAGGCAATCAGGCCATATCATCAAGTGACTTTTCTTATCAAAGCTCTTTGGATTTATTTACAAATGGTACGACTGGGATATCATCTATTTTATTTTCTCATTAGCTTTAATATGCATTTAACCCCTCCCCCCAATTATTCAGTGATTTGTCCCCCCCCCGTTTTTTTTGAGACATAGCCTCAAGCTGTCACTCTGGATAGAGTGCCGTGGCATCACAGCTCACAGCAACCTCCAATTCCTGGGCTGGAGCGAGTCTCTTGCCTCCGCCTCCCAAGTCCCAAGCTGGGACTACAGGCGCCCGCCACAACGCCGGGCCATTTTTTGGTTGCAGCCGTCATTGTTTGGCAGCCTGGGCTGGATTCGAACCCACCAGCTCAGGTGTACATGGCTGGCGCCTTAGCCCACTGAGCCACAGGTGCCAAGCCGATTTGGCCCCCTTGAATGGGTTTTCCAAGGACAGAAAAACTCGTTACTCATTTATTTCTTCATTATTTTGCTGTTTTAGAAGTAGTTGTTTCCTGGTTGTTTAAGAGTAATTTTATTTAATAAATATGAATCCAAACATACTTTAGGAAGTAGAAAAGTCATTATACCTAGCTGCATGATTTATTAATGCCATAAACCAATATGTAATATTTCTACTTAAGGGAAAATTTACTACTAGTCATAAGCCCCACCTCCATTTCCTCACCTTGGAGACACAAATATTTCATGACTTTGATGAATCATATGTCATTCATAGACATCTGCTGCACACGGAGGACCAGAAAGGGAGGGGCTCCCATGGGGCATAGGGTCAAGCCATTTCTTAAGGTATAAAGGAAGGGTACAGATTATAAGTACCCACTGACACAAGCACATTCAAAAGTTTATGTACATTTTTACTCAAGAACTGCTAATATATTCTTGTTGGGCACAGTGGCTTGTCCCTGTAACCCCAGCTATTCTGAAGACTGAGGCAGAAGGATTGCTTGAGGCAAAGAGGTTGAGATCAGTACAGGCAACCTAGCAAGGCCACCATCTCTAAAAATTAAAAAAAAATTTTTTTGGCTGGGCATGGTGGCAGGTATCTGTAGTCCCAACTCCTTAGGAAGCAGAGGAAGGAGGAACTGTTAAGCTCAGGAGATGAAGGTTAGAGTGAGCTATTACTGTGCTACTACTATACTCAGCCTGGGCAACAAAATAAGAACCTGCCTCAAAACAGACAGATAGGCTCAATGACTGTAGCACAGTGGTTATGGCACTGGCCACATACACTGAGGCTGGCGGGTTCCAATCCGGCTTGGGACAGCTAAAGCAACAATGACAATTGCAATAAAAAATGGCCAGGTGTTGCAGTGGGTACTTGTGGTCTCAGCTGCTTGGGAGGCTGAGGCAAGAGAATCGCTTAAGCTCAGGAAGTTGAGGTTGCTGTGAGCTGTGACGTCATAACACTCTACCCATGGTGACATAATGAGACTGTCTCGAAAAAACAAATAAAAACGCCAGACAAACAAACAAACATGAACCAAATTAATTCTTCTGATGGTTTTTTTCTGACTTTTGACATCTTCTCTTACCAAGCTCACAGAACATAATTCACGGTGAAATAAGAGTCTTAAATGGATACGTACGTTTCTGTGGCAGGATCATAAACTTCACAGGAATTAAGCACTCTCCCAGAAACATTGTTCCCTAAACTTCCACCACAAACGTAGATTAAGCCATTGGCTTCCACCATCCCATGGCTGCAGCGCTGAGTTAGCATGCTAGGCTTGGTGTGCCAACTTTCAGTTCTGGTATCATAGCACTCAAATAAATACAGAGCTGAGTTTCCTGTAAAAGAAAAAGGCCCCATCATGCTTGTGTGTTTGGAGTGAACTGATTGTAGAGCTGAGTCATCAGTTAGAGGAAAGAATAATTTAGGGTTGCAAAGTCTTTTTTTAAACAGTGACAAAAGGTAGGAATAGTTTATGAAGAAGTTAATAAATCTGTATAGACTTTGGAAAACATTCAAAAAGGAGTCTATTGGAAACATTTACTTATTGGTAATTAAAATTTAGAAAAAGAAAATGGTTTCATTTCAAAAGAAAAATTAAACAAGAAACAGATCAAGTGTGATAGCTCTTGGAACTCTTGAGTTCAAGAGTTCCAATTAGCTGGGTGTCCTGGCTGGCATCTGTAGTCCCAGCTACTCTGGAGGCTAAGAGAGGAGGATTGCTTGAGCCTAGGAGCTTGAGGTTGCTATAAGCTATGTGGACTACGTGGCACTCTAGCCTGAGTGACAGAGTGAGACTCTGTCTCAAAACAAAAACAAAAGCAAACAAACAAAAGAAATATATGTCTTCTGGCCCAGTTGTACATGATGGGAATCACCCAAACTTCAAATGTTTACATTGAGTGGAAACATAGCAGGTTATAGTTGGTAAATCCATATCTTAAAATATGAAAATTATCTGATAATATCCTAAGGCATCTGCCATAATGTCCGGCTATTTTTGTTGTCATTGTTGCTGTTGCAGTTGTCATCATTGTTTAACAGGCCCTGGCCAGGTTTGAACCTGCCAGCCTTGGTGTATGTGGCTGGTGCCCTAACCACTGAGCTATGGGTGCTGAACCTTTTGACTAGACATTTTAAAAGTAAAATATATCTATCATCTCTTACAACTTCTGCACATGTAGGAACTCAATAAATAATTTAGAAATGGTATTATTAAGATCAAATGCTCTTTCCCTTTCCAAGAAAAAAGAAGTTAGAACTTTACCTCATCCTCATCATTCTGGGCCAAATAATTTAAATACAAAACACCACCATCTTTAAAATTCCTCACTGCGAACAAGGTCTATGAAAAGTAAGGATCAAAGAATAACAAATAGAAGCAGCAATGGTCATAACCAAAGATAACTGCTTTTTAACTTAAAAATATTTCCAATTTGATAGATTCAGTAGGTGCACACTAGGGAAAACAACAGTATAAAGCAGACATTTAAAAAAGCTACTATTTCAATATACAACATAGTAAATGCTGAAGAAACTGAATTATCTATTGCACCAAGAACAGTTACTTTCTGTCATCTTTAAGATTTATAATTTGAGGCTTGGTGCCTATTGCTCAAGCGGCTAAGGCGCCAGCCACATATACCAGAGTTGGTGGGTTCGAATCCAGCCTGGGCTTGCCAAACAACAATGACAACTACAACCAAAACATAGCTGGGTGTTGTGGTGGACACCTGTAGTCCCAGCTACTTGGGAGCTGAGGCAAGAGTCGCTTAAGCCCAGGAGTTGGAGGTTACTGTGAGCTGTGATGCCACGGCACTCTACCCAGGGCAACAGCTTGAGGCTCTGTCTCATAAAAAAAAAAGATTTATAATTTGAAAATATGCTGTATTCTTTACATTCTGAAAAATTCTTTCTTTTCCCTCCCTCCCTCCATTCATTTTTTGAGACAGAGTCTCACTTTGTCACCTTCGGTAGAGTACCGTGATGTCAGCCTAGCTCACAGCAACCTCCAACTGCTGGACTCAAGTGATCCTCCTGCCTCTGCCTCCTGAATAGCCAGCACTACAGATACCTGTCATGATGCCTGGCTATTTTTCTATTTTTAGTAGAGACACGGGGTCTTACTCCTGCTTAGGTTGGCCTTGAACTCCTGAGCTCAAGCAATTTTCCCACCTTAGCCTCCACAGTGTTAGGATTATAGGTGTGAGCCACCATGCGTGGCCCTGAAGAAAGCTTTTAAAGAGTGGAAAAAGTTTCTTTTCTTCCGTTGCATTTAGGAAATCATAATTCTTCTTACATTTATTTAACATGTAGTTGGGGTAAAAACTCAAAACAGATAAATATGCTGAGCCAAAGTAAAACATGTTCTGAGCTAATATCAAACTCATTAAAAAAAAAAATGAAAGACAATGTTTAAATTCCATACCTTATGTTTCCTTGGTATTCCTAGTTTTCTTTATATGCCCATTATTTAGCTAAACAAATTACTTCAATGCATATAAAGCTATTGTCTAATCTGCATCTAGAATATTCATTTAGAAAAAAGACTACTAGACTCTAACAAATTATTCAGTGAAAAAGGTTTTTATTTTTTTAAAAAAGGTTTTTATACCTATACCACCTACATCCTGTAAAATATCACTACCAGTCATTAGATTAAAAACTTACAGAATAAAACAAAGGAAAAAGATGATTTTTTTTCCTGATGAAAAGAAAACAAAGATGATACAAATTTGAAAAGCTTGAACATAGTAAAGCTTTAAAGGATCTATGAGTATGTTCAACTACGAAAATTTTAAAGCAAATAATACCATGTACCCAAAACAACTAATGTAGACCTCAAATTCAGATGATGTCAACTAATGGTTCATTGTGATAAAAAAAAAAATGGGTAATTAACATAATGTAGGAAGCTAAAGTATAAGTTAGATAATGATTATAAAAGAATAAGGTAAACCTTCAGAGAAATGGGCTCTAAAATGTGACAGATGCATTTAAATTTATCTAGACAAATAATACCAATTGTTTATTTAAATATGAAAGCCCAGACAGTTCGCTTTCAAGCTCATGCCTTGAACAGATACTGAAGAAATCCTTACCTACTTCTGAACCTCCAGATGTATAAATTTTGCCTTCTGCAGCACAAGCAGCAAGGCTGTCTCTAGGTGTTGGAGGGCCCAGTTTCGAATACCAGCTATCCTTCACTACATTATAGCAGTCCATTCGTTTTATAGGGAAAAGCTGAGAGCCCCCCAAAATGTACACTACGTTGTCCCAAAAAACACATGCTGCATCTCTTCGCTTTTCAAAGGGGCAGCGGATGTCTGTCCAGCTATAATCCTGTAACAGGAAAGGAAGGGAAGCTTTCAGTAAGAGACAAATATAATTGAAAAGGACAAAGCAAAGATGTAATCAAGAGAATACAAAATATAAGAATATAAGAATTTGTTAATTTATTAGAATACATATACATATGTTTGGTTTGAGACTTTTACCCATTTAATCTTGTGTGATTTCTTCAGGATGTTGGTTAGAGGGGGCAGATGCAAGAGGAAGGCACATGACTGCTTTGAGTCTTTTCTCACTCTAAAATAAATTTCAGAACATTTTACTATATCACCAAGCTTTTTTCCCTTCTGTAATTGAAGATAAAAATACAAGAAAATTCTAAAATATGATGCGTTATTATTTTTTAAAAGCCTCTTTTCCATACTACCTCTCTAGATTTAACCAGGAAGAAATAGAACTCCTAAAAACAGGCTAATATCAAGCACTGAAACTGCAACAACAATAAAAAACTTCCAACAGTGACAAAAAAAAGTTCTGGACCAGACGGTTTTACACCAGAATTCTACCAAACCTTCACAGAGCTTGTACTATATTGCAGAACCTATTCTAAAATATTGAGCAGGAAGGTAGTTTTCTCAACTCCTTCTATGAAGCAATTATCATCCTGATACCAAAACCAGGAAATGAGTCAACAAAAAAAGAAAACTATAGACCAATTTTGTCAATGAATATTGATGCAAAATACTCAATAAAATTCTACCAAATAGAATATAGCTACATTTGAAAAAATTATAAATCATGATCAGGTAGGCTTTATCCCAGGGAGGCAAGTCTGGATCAACATACACAAATCCATAAACATAATTCACCACATAAATAGAAGCAAAAACAAAGACCATGTGATCCTCTCAATAGATGCAGAAAAAGCATTTGAAAAATTCTGCATCCTTTTCTAGTAAGAACACTTAAGAAAATAGGCATAGATGGCACATTTCTTATTCTGATAGAGCCATCACGACAAACCCACAGCCATTATCATAGTGACTGAATGGAGTAAAACTGAAAGCATTTCCTCTTAGAACTGGAACCAGACAAGCAAGGATGTCTACTATCACCACTACTACTCAACATAATGCTGAAAGTCCTAGCCAATGCAATCAGGCAAGAGAAGGATATGAGGGGTATCCAAATGGGCATAGGTGAAGTTATACTTTCTCTCTTTGCTAATGATACAATCTTATACTTCAAAAACCCCAGGGACTTGGCTCAGCGCCAAGCACCTAAGGCACCAGCCATGTACACCTGAGCTGGCAGGTTTGAATCTGAGCTGGCAGGTTCGAATCCAGCCCGGGCCCACCAAACAACAATGACAACTACAACCAAAAAATGGCCGGGTGTTGTGGCGGGTGCCTGTAGTCCCAGCTACTTGGGAGGCGGAGGCAGGAGACTTGCTTGAGCCCAGGAATTGGAGGTTGCTGTGAGCTGAGATGCCACAGCACTCTTCCAAGGTGACAGCTTGAAGCTGTCAGAGAAAAAAAAAAAAAAACCAAAAAAACAAGCCAGGGACTCAATCACAAGACTCCTGGAAGTGATGAAGAAATACAGTAATGTCTCAGGATATAAAATCAATGTCCACAAATCAGCAGCCTTCATATACACAAACAACAGTCAAGCTGAGAACCAAACCAAAGACAAAATACCCCTCATAGTAACTTCAAAATAAAATGAAATGCCTTAGAATATACTTAACAAAAGATGTCAAGGCTCGCTACAAAGAGAACTACAAAACCCTGAGAAACAACCCAAGTTCCCGTCTACCCATGGATAGATTAATGAACTGTTGTATTCATATAAATATGATGGAATATGGTATGTGTATATCTATTATCTATTTATACTTACATATATATATATACACACACACTCATATGTATATATATGGAATATGGTATCTATTCAGCCATAAACAAAAGATGGGATGAAGACTTTACATCTTTTGTACTAACCTGGATAGATCTGCAGAACATTCCCCTTAGTAAATATCTCAAGAATGGAAAAGCAAGCATCCCATGTACTCAATATTAAACTGAAACTAGTAGATTAACAACTACAAGTCCTCATGAGAGAAAAACACAAATTCAAGTAGGGAAGAGGGGAGAAAAGAGAGAGGGGGGTCAGTAAGCTCCCACCTTTGGGTGAAGGACACAACTACAACTCGGACACCACCTGTCAAATGGAAACAATGTAACCCAATCATATATACTCTTATATTAATCCCTTTTCAAATGTAAGTATCTCCATCCATTCCCTGACAAATATACAGGATGATACAAAAAAACTAATGGATAATGTACATCTTAAAATGCCAATTTCCTACTAAGCCAGAGGTATTTTGTGGACTTCTATGAGACATTTTCTATCTCACAGAAGAGACAGAGAATTGGACTTCTATGAGATATTTTCTATCTCACAGAAGAGACAGAAAATTCAGTGATGTCAATGTAGTCGGCTGTACTCTTAAAACTGTGATCTTATGGCTCGGTGCCTGTGGCTCAACGGGCTAAGGCGCCAGCCACGTACACCTGAGCTGGCGGGTTCGAATCCAGCCCCAGGACCCGCCAAACAACAATGACAGCTGCAACCAAAAAATGGCCGGGCGTTGTGGCGGGCGCCTGTAGTCCCAGCTACTTG
>CAUYON010105383.1:0-14432 GCA_963573935.1 Arctocebus calabarensis
GGCAACAGCTGGTCACACAGCAACTCGGACGGCAGCAGCTGGTGGGGCAGCACACAGATTGGCAGCACTGGGGCCTGCAGCAACTGGACACACAGCAGCTGGGGCGGCAGCAGGTGGTCCTGCAGTAGGTGGTCTGGCAGCAGCTGGGTTGGCAGCAGGTCTCTTGGCCACAGCCCTGGTCAGAGCAGACGGAGCCACAACAGGAGCTCACCATGGTGTCAGAGAGTGGAGTTCTGGGTGGGTTTCTAGTGGAATGAGGTTCTGGAGTTTGAAGTCTTCTTGGGCCTCACCCTCTTATATACTGCTCCATTTTCCTGTTGCCAACAAATTTTCCTTGTTTGTGTTTACTGAACAGTCAAATAACTGTCGGATTACATAATTATATTTGTCCATTTAATGACTTACATTTGTTGGAAACACAATTTTCTTGTCCAGATGTAATAGTTTCTCTCACACCTGCCTTTCCTCCTGATTCGCACCTTGATGGCTTTTCCTAGACCACATTTCCTTCCTGTCCCTCTGCAGAGGGCTCTCATGGGACCCTCTTCATGTGGAGTTACATTTCTCACTCTTCCTCCTGCCCCCACCAGGATGGAGTTGGTTAGTCATTCTCCTGGGTATGCATTTCTTCCAGTGAGCATGGGAGGAAAACCTACCAGCTTAGTGGGCACCAGGCCTGGGACAAGAGGAAAAGGGCCTGTTCTGTGGCTTGAGGTTGGGCAATGAAGGAGACAGCTCTGCATATGTGTGACCTTCGTGACCTCTGCACTGTTGTAATGGCTTTCCTTGGATTTTTCAAACTTTGGGTTGTATTCTATATCCTGAAACCCTGTCAGGCAACTTCCCTGCATACTTGGGGTAACTACAAGATCCTTGCTTTCTTCTGTTCCTGCTTTGCTGACTTATACAGTTTTAATATGTCTCTACCACTGTTCACTTAGTGTCCAGAAGACATAGCTTCAATGTGTAATATGTAGCACATTCTTTTTCTTTTCCAGGATATTAGGGTATACACATGTTTTATTTACACATATTGTTTTTGTACAGATTGAGTCAAAGTTACAAGTGTGACCTTCGCCCAGTGCACACTGTACCCAGTAGTTGTGAATTTAGCCATCCCCTTCTCTTCTGTCCCTCCAGCTAGATTTTCATGGAGATTTTCATCCTTCTGTGCACTTATATGTCAATCAATTAGTTCCACTTTGGTAGTGAGTACACATATTTGTTTCTCTGTTCTTGTGGTGTTTTACTTAGATGAATGGTTTACAGTTCCTTACAGGATGTCACAAATGATACTTGCTCACCATTTTTTATGGGTGAGTAGTACTCCACAGTATACTTACACCACATTTTATTAATCATTTCATGTGTTGGTGAGTACTTGTTTCCACATCTTTGCAATTGTGAATTGTGCTGCTACAAACATTTGAGTGTAGGTGTTATTTTTATTATACAATGACCTTTTCTCCTTTGGGTATATACCCAGCAGTAGGATTGCTCAATCATATGGTATGTCTACTTTGAGTTCTTTGCAATGTCTCCATAGAGACAAGAGTTCCATAGAACTTGAGTTAGTTTGTAGTCCTATCAACAGAGTATAAAGAGTGGTTCTCAACCTTCCTTTTACAATTAAAATTATTTTATGGTTGGGGGTCACCACAACATGAGGAACTGTATTAAAGGGTTGCAACATTAGGAAGTTTGATAACCACTAAGTATGAGAGTTCCCTTCTCTCTGCATCCATGCCAGCATCTATTGTTTGGAGACTTTTTAATATAAGCCCTTCTTGAGGGGATCAAGAGTAGAGTTAGGGGAAGAGTCTGTGAAAAGGAGAGTAAGCCAGTCTAGGGATTGGAAAGGCTTTATTAGCAGCAGGAGGAGAGTAAAAAGGAGAGTAGAGTTTGCCCATGAGCCAGCTCACTTTCACATAGTTTCAAGAGGCTTTTACATGTCAATCAATTGGTTCAGGGATAATAGGGATTAATCAGGGATAATAGAGTTAAATGTGGCAGGGGGTTCCCTGAGGGAGCCATCCCTTCTGAGAGAGACTATAATTTTTGCACTCGGGATAAATCTAGGAGTTATTCCCTTAACTGGCCCCCAGCCAGCACCAAAGAAAAGTTACTGTTCTGTTGTTTCCCAGGATACCATCTTTTTTTTTTTAATTTTATTTTTTATTAAATCATAGCTATGTACATTAGTGCAATAATGGAGTACAGTGTGCAGGCTTCATATACAATCTGAAATATTTTCATCCAACTGTTTGACATAAACTTCATGGGATTTTCTCGTTTATTGTGTGAAAACATTTGTGTTCTGCATTTAGTAGGTTTCACCTGTCCCTTCTAAGATGCACCATGAGTGTGATCCCACCATTTACCCTCTCTTCACCCACACTCCCCCTCCCTTCCCCTCCCTTACCCCTTTCCCCATCTTCTTGCACTATAATTGGCTTATAGCCTTCATATGAAAGCTATAAATTAGCTTCATAGTAGGGCTGTATACACTGGATACTTTTTCTTCCATTCTTGAGATACTTTGCTAAGAAGAATGTATTCCAGCTCTATCCATGTAAATATGAAAGAGGTAAAGTCACCATCTTTCTTTAAGGCTGCATAATATTTCATGGTATACATGTACCACAATTTATTAATCCATTCATGGATTGATGGGCACTTAATGCCATCTTGGAAGCATTCCAGGGGGTGGGCAGGATGTTCACTGTGATCAGTGTCAGTTTGGTTTCTGACCTGCTCCTTCCCACCAGCTGTTTCCCCATATGGCTGCACTCCTGTCAGGGTTGTGAGGATTCCTTTCTCACAGTCCTCATTGGAGTTAGGTGATATCTCACCATAGTTTTGATTTGCATGTATCACATTCTTAGTTAAAAATATTTCTTCAGGCTCGGCGCCTGTAGCTCAATGGGCTAAGGCACCAGCCATGTACACCTGAGCTGGCGGGTTCAAATCCAGCCCGGGCCCGCCAAACAACAATGATGGCTGCAACCAAAATATGGCCGAGCATTGTGGCAGCCACCTGTAGTCACAGCTACTTGGGAGGCGGAGGCAGGAAACTCTCTTGAACCCAGGAATTGGAGGTTACTATGAGCTGTGATGCCACTGCACTCTATCCAGGGTGACAGCTTGAGGCTCTGTTTCAAAAAAAAAAAAAGAAAAGAAATTTCTTCAATAAAGCACAAACTATTGCATAATTAAATTTGTCCCTCTACTCTTTTATTACTGTGTCCTCAGAAAAAAGTAGAATATGCTTCTCATCAAAACCTACTTCCAGAGCTGAGATATCTGACGTTTGAAATGTCAGTGGGTCTCAGTAAGTTCCACCTTCCTGAAGCATGTTTCTACTTATCCTCTGTGTAGTGATGTTCTCATTTAAGCATGCATCAGAATCATCTGAATCTTGTTAAAAGACAGATTGCTACTCCTGCTCCCAGAGTGTCTTATTGCTAAGTAGAAACTCAGTTCTAACTAAAGCCCAGGTATGTTCACACTAAAGAGTCAGTGACCACACTTAGAGACCTCGTACTTCATTCTGTCCCTTGAAGCTTTGCAGAAGTACCTAGATTAAGCCTCCACTCTGTTTATTAAACAGATTTGGTGAATGGATAATCTGAGAGACACAGGTTGCCAGCCATTGGGATTACACGTGTGATTAGGGTCTCTCCGGGGAGTCACAGGTTAGTGGGAGGACCACACACACATAATTGTAATATAGTATGGTAAAGTGACATCAAAGGAGCTCATAAAAGTGTAGTTGAACTGAAAGAATTGTGCTTAGAGCAAATTAGCTAACATGACACATGGGTAGCTTTATGGATAAATTTTAATCAATTTTTATTTACTTTTTGTGATGTATTAAAATTTATTTACATGGAAACGTACAGATCCTAAGTGTACTATCTGATGAGTTTTGATAAGTGGAGACCTCCTTTTTATATAAATCACATGTGTGAGAATCCCTACTTCAAGATCTGATTTTTGTGAATATGGCTTAGTTTAGGGTGTCTTCCTTCTAACACAGCCTCCACTGGGAGTAGAGTTACTAACAGGGTGATTTTACGCCAGACCCAGACATGATGATGTGAAAGAAAAAAGATGGAAGACATTTAGTCTAAAAAATCTGTGCAAAAATTGAAAGGCAGAAGTAGCGAAATGTTCAGCAGATAGAAAACCAGTTCAGTTGACAATAAACTCAAAACTTGACCGTAAAAGTGCTCAGAATGGGATAAAACTGAATTAGGAACACTGGTGATTTAGATGGGGTTACTTGTGAAGCAGAGGCAGAAAAAAGGAATTTGAGATCACGTGGGTATATTTGGGAGATGAACCCAAAAAGTGTTGTGGGAACTTTGGGAATGATCCAGGGAAGAAAGGGGAGTAAATAGAGGGTAAGTTAATAACCAGCATACCTCTGAAGGCAGCTGGAGGTCGATCCCACTGAGGACCTCTGGAAGACAGGCCCAACAGAGCCCCCACTAGAGGTGAGATAATCTAGGACAATTATCCACCAACTCCCATTCTTTGGTTGAGTATGGTTCCCAGAGATTTACACTCTCCAGCCCCCAAGTTTGCTCCTTTAACCAGAGAAAGTCCTCAGGCAGAAAGCTCAGGTGCTTTGTCTAAGAAACCCTCTTTCTCTATTAGGATGCAGAATGCTGGGGAGTTGGGGGTGGAGTCCCTGAAATCATCTGCTATACTCCTCTCTCTGCAGAGAAGAACAACCAAAAAATTGACAGGTAGATGATAATTCAAGAAGGAAAAATAATGAGACATGATACCCATACATTGGTATGTCTGAAAAAATATTTATTAAAGATGTAATAATATCTCCATGTAAGCAATCATGACAGAAAGCAAATGTTTCAACCGGGGAGACATGGCAGTAGATCTATTTCAGAGAACATTCAAACTTGTGTTTATTTGGTAGAGGAATAGTAACAGGGTGGGGGTGGGGGAGAGTATATTTGAAGGCCAGACTCAATCTAAGAATTAGTTAGAGCGATCTGGCCTCATGTGATTAGTCTCACAGATGCACTACAACAACAGAATTGGTTAGTGAGGAACAGATCCATGCAGGTCAGAGCTCTCAGCAGCAAGAACCACTAGAGCAGACTGGGCGGCAGCAGGTGGTCTGGCAACAGCTGGGGCGGCAGCAGCTGGACACACAGCAGCTGGGGCGGAAGTACTGGGTTCTGCAGCAGGTGGTCTGGCAGCAGCTGGGACGGCAGCAGGTGGGCTGGCAGCACACAGACTGGCAGGACTGGGGCCTGCAACAGCTGGACACACAGCAGGTGGGGCGGCAGCAGGTGGACACACAGCAACTAGGGCGACAGCAGCTGGACACACAGCAGCTGGGGCGGCAGCAGGTGGGCTGGCAGCACAGGGACAGGCAGCACTGAGGCCTGCAGCAACTGGACACCCAGCAACTGGGTCGGCAGCAGCTGGACACACAGCAGGTGGGCTGGCAGCACTGGGGCCTGCAGCAGCTGGACACACAGCAGCTGGGGTGGCAGCAGCTGGACACACAGCATTTGGGGCGGCAGCAGGTCTCTTGGCCACAGCTCTGGTCAGAGCAGACGGAGCCACAACAGGAACTGACCATGGTGTCAGAGGGTGGAGTTTCTATGTGGGTTTCTGGAAAGGTTGGTTTGGGAGGTCTGGAGGTCTCCCTACCCCAGGTGCCCTTTTATACCCTGCTGAGGTGCAGCTGTCACTAGATGCACCACTCTTTCCTTGTCATTGTTTTTCCTGATAATAGCTAATTATCCAAATTAGGCAAGTTCGTTTCCCTGGTTAATTTTTCACATGGATGGAAAACATCTCCTTTCCTGCTGTGCATTTCCTCCATCATCTCTTCCTGAATCGCCTCTGTGTCCTTTCTTTGGCTTCCTCAAAGAGAGCCACCACACAACGTTCTGTCGGTAGGTGCTGTGAGCTTCAGTCTCATTTGTGGGTACCTCATGTTGACCATGGTGTGATGATGCTTCTGACAGGCCCAGATTTCTTTCTGGTGACTCAGGAAGGTAGAACTGTGTTTCACTCTATGGCTTTTTCATTATCAGTCAAATGGTTAAATCTAAGTAGTTTATTCCTTTTCATGCTACTGTAATGGGACTGTTTTCTTTCCTGTTTTACCAAATGTTTTAATTATAGTCTTCAAGGTTTTTGTTACATATAACCAAGTCATCTGTAAACATCTGAATTTTACATCTTCTGTTTCAATTTTGATGCTTTTTATTTCCTTTTCTTGCTGGTTGCTCTGGCTGGGAGATCCAGTACTATGTTGAATAAAAGTAGTGAAAGTGGGCAAACTTGTCTTGCTGTTTGTAGAGGAAAGGGGTTTAGCTTTGCATGGAGGATAATGTTAGCAGTACGTTTGTTATATATAGCTTCTATTGTTTCAAGGCACCTTCCTTGTTCTGAGTTTTCTATCAGGAAACGACCTTGAACTTCCTCAAATGCTTCTCTCGCTTCTATTAAAATGATCATACTGTTTTTGTCCTTCATTCTTTTAATGTAGTATATCATGTTTATTAATTTGTGAATAATTAATCAATCTTGCAATCCAGTGATAAATTTCACTGGATTGAGACACAGGATTTTTTTTGATGTGTTTTTAATTTGGCTTACTAATATTTTATTGAGGATTTTTGTGTCTATTTTCATCAGGCAATTTTCTTTTCTTATTGTCCTTAGCTGGTTTTGTTCTAAGGGTAATACTGGCATCCTAAACAATGTTTAGAAAAGTTTTCTAATCTTCAAAATTTTAAAAGCATGTAAGAAGATCTGGCATTAATCTTTCTTTTATCGCTTGGTAGAATTCCCCCTGTGAAGCCATCTGGGCCTGGATTTTTTATTTTATTGGAGGTTTTTTATTGCTAGTTCATTCCTTTTATTCATTTTTGGTCTGTTTGGATTTTCTATTTCTTCATGATTCACTCTCGAGCAAATTAATTGTTTCTGGAAACTCATCCCTTCCTCCTCATTTATCCAAACATTGTCTTGTAAAGTTATCCAAACATTGTCTTGTAATTACTCTTAGCAGTCTTTTATGATCCTTTGTGTTTCTGTAGCATCATTTGGAATGTCTTTTTCTATTTTTGATTTTATTTGAGTTTTCACTCTGTTTCTCAAGGTTAGTCTACCTAAACGTCTGTCAATTTTACTTATTTTTTTCTAAAATGCCCTCAGTTCAGTTATCTTTCCTATTGTTTTTCTATTCTCTATGTTATTTATTTATGCACTATTCTTTATTTCCTTCCTTCTACCAAATTTGGGCTTAATTTTTTTCTAGTTCTTTGAGGTTTAAATTTGAATATTATTTGAGACTTTTACTTTTCATGTAAACATTACTATAAACCTTTTTCTTAGAATTGCTTTTACTGAATTGTATAAATTTTGGTAAGTTGTGTTTTTGGATTCATTTGTCTCAGGATATGTTTCTATTTCACTTTTAATTTCTTCTTTGAACTACTGGTTGTTTAAGAATGTGTTGCTTAATTTCCACCTTTTTTATTCTCCAATTTTCCTCTTGTTTTGGATTTCAAGTTGCGTAGTTATTGTTGGAAAAAATGTTATCTATGATTATAATCCTCTTAAATTTGTTAAGACTTGTGGTGTAATTTAATCTATTACCTATTTTAGAGAAGATTTCATGAGAACTTGAGAATGTACTTGAGAGAAGTATATTCTGTTCCTGTTGGATGAAATATTCTGTATATGTCTGTTAGGACTATTTGGTCTTTGTGATTGTTTAAATTCATTGTTTTCTTATTGATTTTCTGCCTGGATGATCTGTCAATTTTTGGAAATAAAGTACTGAAGTCCTCTACTATTATTGCATTGTCATTTATTTCTCTTTTCAGTCATATACTTTGTATATATATGTAATTCTGTACATACATATAACAAAGAGGCAAAAAATGTATAAACATTTGAAGACAGTAAAAAAATTGTATTAAATTTGTATGTTTGACTTCTGCAATTAGAAAAGTAGTTCAACGAGACTTAAATTCATCTTTCATTACCAGTATATATTGAGTATTACAATTTTGATACAATTGTTTCCTTTCTTAAAATGTATATACCTTTTTGGCACACTATATATATATGTATATATATATATATATATATAGAGAGAGAGAGAGAGAGAGAGAGTTCTGTGAGTTTGTATATTTATATATTTATATGTTATACATATTCAGTTGTTATATTCATAGATGCTCCCATGTTGGATTCATAAATATTTACCAGCATATTGTTATATCTCCCTGATGAACTGATCTCTTTATCTTTACATAATGACCTTCTTTGTCTCCTCTTATAGTTTTGCACTTAAAGTCTACTTTGCCTAATACACGTATAGCCACCTCTGCTCTCTTTGGGTTATCATTTTACATAAAATATATTTTTCTACCTCTTCACTTTTAGCCTGTGTGTGTTCTTAAAGTTAAAGTGAGTCTTCTGCAGATAGCACATTGTTTTGTCTTGCCTTTTTTCAAACACTCAACCACTCTTTGACTTTGAGGATATAATTCAATCCCTAGACATTCAAGGTAATTATTGATAGCTAAGGACTTAACACTGCCATTTTATTAATTGGTGTTGGGAATTATTGGTGTTGGTTGTCGTTGTATTGATATTTTGTTTGTTTGTTTCTTCCTGGCTGTCTTCCTTTGTGAGGTGATGACTTTTTGCAGTGGTGAGCTTTGATTCCTTTATCTTAATGTATCTTAATGAGCACTGTGGTAGGCTCAGTTTGTAATCCTTTCATGTATCTACTGCAGGGTTTTTTTTTGTGGTTATGAGCTTTACATAGAATTATAGTTATAAAATTCCATTTTGAGATGATAACAAATTAACTTCAATAGCATACAAAAATTTTCTACTTTTAGATTATTGGTGTTATAATTTATATCTTTTTATATTATGTATCAAATAACAAATTATTGTAGCTATAATTATTCTTAATGTTTACTTTTTTAATTTTTATACTTGAACTGAAAATTATTTATGAATTACAAACACAATAACATAGAATTCTCACTTTGACTATATATTTACTTTATGACAATTTTAACAAGTGGAAATTGTGATCCTTTCTCTGCAGAGAAGCCACCCTAGGTCAAACAAGTTTAAGTAATATGTCCAAGTTCATAGTCAGTGTGCAGTGCAGTCAGAATTCAGCCTGTACTCTGTCTAGCTCCTTCATCCATGGACTATAGACTGAGCTTCCTCCATTTAAGTTGGTTTAAATCAATTCTTGAATGTAGTTTATCGAATGTCTTTTGTTTCTTTGTTTATTTGGGAGTTTTACTATCTATAGCTCTCAAGTTGTGTGTGTTAGGTTCGAAGGTACAAAAATAACACAAATTCTCTTATTTCTGCTGTGAGAATGAATTCAGGTTTTGATAAAAATGTCATTGGAGAATGCTATTTTAATTTTTCACTTATGTAGTCCCTGAAAACACATACTCCTGTGCTATGCAGAAAAAGAGAAAACTGTTTCTATATCATTGCATTAATAAGAAATAATGAGATATGAGGAATTTTGGTGCCTTTGAATGCTAAGAAGTTTTTATTGGGGAACGTCAAACAATTCTATATGAAAATGTATTTTGCAGAAAAACATTGGAAAGAAAAAAATCAGAAGGGGAACATTTGAGGACTCTGGTATTTTCTTTCTTTCTTTTTTGTTTTTTTGTTTGTTTTTTTGAGATAGTCTCACTTTGTAGCCCTTGGTAGAGTGTTGTGGTGTCATAGCTCACAGCAACCTCAAACTCTTGAGCTTAAGCAATTCTTTTGTCTCAGCCTCCCAAGTATTTGGAATTACAGGCACTTGCCTCAATGCCTGTCTATTTTTAGAGATGAGATTTTGCTCTGGCTCAGGCTGGTCTTGAACCTGTGAGCTCCAGGAATCCACTCACTTCAGCCTCCCAGAGTGTTAGGATTACAGGTGAGACACTGTGCCCAGCCAACTCTGGTATTTTGATTCTAAATCAGGAATTTTTAATTAGTTGAGACAGAATATTACTATAAATTCTGACTCAATAGTAATTAAAAGTTCCTATAAAGGAAATAAATAATACAGAGACCAGGGTTTTCAAATCAGGCCATGGGTCTGTTTGTAAGTTCATATCCTCAGGTAGTCTCTGCATTCTGATGAATAGATGCTCTCTGCCTGGACTGAAGGATTGGGGGGAGGGAGGGTATGACAGTTCATGGATCCAGAGTAGAACACTCAGCAGCAAGAACTGCCACAGCAGGTAGTCCTGCAGCAGGTGGTCTGGCAGCAACTGGATGACAGCAGCTAAAACCACAACAGGAGAGACAACAACAGCTGGAGATACAGCAAGAAGGCTTGCAACAACTGGATCCAGGGCAGCAGCAGGTGGGCTGGAGGTAAGGGACTGGCAGCACTGGGGTCTGTAGCATCTGGACACACCACAGCTGGGGCGGCAGCAGGTGGGCTGGCAACATACAGGCTAACAGCACTAAGGCCTGCAGCAGCTGGACATACAGCAGCTGGGGTGGCAGCAGGTGGTCTGACAGCAGCAAGGACCACAGCAAGTCTCCTGCCAGAGGCCTTGGCCATAGCCCTGATCAGAGCAGATGTAGCCACAACAGTAAGTGACCATGGTGTGAGGGGTGGAGGTTCTGGGTGGGTTTTCAAAAGAGTGTGTTTCTTGAATCTAGAAATCTCTCTGCCAATATGTCTCCTTCTATTCCCTTCTAAGAAAGTTTTCCTTGTTATTGTTTATCCTAAGTTAGTAGTTGTTAAATTAGGGAATATTATGTTTTCAGACTTGGCTAAAATACATTGTTTTCTCCCCATCCCCACCCCCAAATGGAGTATTATTTATCTCATTGACTCTTCCTGAAGCACATCTTGTGTGTCTCCTTCCTATGTATACGTCAGCTCAGTTCAGATGCTGGATAATCATTCTAAGATGAGTGTGTTGACTCTCATTCCATCTTCTCTTTCCTCCTGAATCATCTTCTGTCATTCCTTGTCTGTAGGCCTCATTGATGTTTACAGATATTCCAGCTTCTTGGTAGAGCAGTTGTCATGTGAAGTTTGACACAAAGGAGTACAGACGTCATTCATCCCCATCTAGGGGGTCATACCATGCTCACAATTTTTGTAGCATCCCTTATGAAAAACTAGTTTAGTCACAGGTCCAGTGTAGATATAATGAAATCTCCAAAATATTGAATCTTAGCATTGGAAGTCTAGGTAAAAATCACTAGTGTGGTCAGATATAACCAAAAATGGTCAGTGGGCAAAGATTGGAGAACCCCCAAGATACTCAAACTATATTCTCATTCTATTCCCTGGATTTGAATATATTGACAGATATTAACTTTTTAAATATCAAATACATATCTAGAACGTACATAGATAACCCTTCAGAAGTCACCACTGGAATTGGTAGCTGTACTTATGCTACTGAAAACATTTATATTCAAAATTGACTATAGGGTATAAACTCAATTATTTTTTTAAAGTGTATAGAATAGTATTGACACGATTACCACAAATAGTAACAATCTTAGGGTTGATTGGATTATGGAAACTTAGTTTTCTTCTTAACACTTTTATTTTCTTCTTTTGTTCATTCATTTTTTAATTTCATATTAATAGGAAAATACAAATGATCGGATTATAATGTTTCCATGTGTTAAGTAAAGTCCTTGTTGTAGCTGTGTCCTGCACCCAGGAGTTGGGCCATATACCCTATATCATGCCCATTATGTGGGTGCACACAAATCCCCTTCTCTCCTCACCTCTATTCCCTCTCCTCTGCCCCCAACTTGAATTGAATTGAGTTTTTCTCTTGTGCGGGCATGTATTAGTTCATCTACTGGCTTCATATTAGTATTCAGTACATTGGATATTTACTTTTTTCCATTCTTTTGATGCTTTACTAAGAAGAATTTGTTTCAACTCCATCAGGATAATACAAAAGATATAAGGTCTCCATCTTTTTTAAGGCTGAATAGTATTCCATGGTGTACATATACAACAGTTTATTAGTTCATTCATGGGTTGTTGGGCTAGGTTGTGGAACAACTTAGGTTGTTTCCACATCTTCACATCTTGGCATCTTGGTAGATTGAGCTGCAATAAAAAATCTAGTGCAAATTTCCTTATAATAAAATTATTGTTTTTCTTCTGGGTAGATGCCTACTAATGGAATTATGGTATTTTCTTCTTTTATATTACAACTTGTTTTTCTTTTGCAAACAGAAAAAAATTAATAAAACTTTGTTATGTTTTATCATCTTCATCATGATCGTCAGACTTTGGTGGCTGGGGTATCCCAGGCCAGTCCGATGTTCATCCAGCAGCACTGGTTCAACTGTGCTGGCTGTTAAGACATTGAAGTTCTGTTGGTAAGCAGCTATTGCCCTATGCTCCCTGACGGCCCTCCAGTGTGATTTCATCCAACCCCACGATATCCAAGCGCACTGCGTTCCTTACTCTGTTTCAAGCTGATTTTTCTACTGAGCCACAGACTTTCTACTCAATATCTTCCTTTAACGTGAATAATATCCATCTCAAGTTGACATGATCAGAATAGAACTATTGGTCTCCTTCTTCCCCATACTTGTTTATTTCTTCTTCACATCAGTTAATAGCACTGTGGTAGGCTCAGTTTGTAATCTAAAATTCTAGGTGACCCATATTTAATCCCATTCTCTCCTTCTTGTCTACGCCATGAATAAGTTTCCACTATCTCTCCAAAAATATTCTTAACACATTTGATTCTCTCTGGACCCAGTGACACTATTTATTTATTTATTTTTGAGGCAGAATCTCACTATGTCATCCTCAGTGGAGTGCCATTGTATCACAGTTCATAGTAACCTCCAACTCTTGGGCTTAAGCGATTCTCTTGCCTCAGCCTCCCAAGTAGCTGGGACTACAGGTGCCTGCCACAAGTCCTGGCTATTTTCTTGTTGCAGTTGTCATTGTTGTTTAGCTGGCCCAGGCCAAGTTCAAACCCACCAACCTTGAAGTATGTAGCCAGTGTCATAGCCACTGTGCTACATGCACTGAGCCAGCACTATTTTTAATCTAAGCAAATATATTCACTCACTTTTACTATTTTTTTTTTATTTTTAAAAGCAGTAAATCATTGCCAAATGCTTCACCTTGACACTGTGGAAGGAGATCCAACATGGAGTTCTGATCTTCCTTGGGGTCTGTCCATCTCCTTTGCCATCCAAGATGCTCACATGGGATCATGGTCATCCTCATTATAGATGGGACATCCTCCCCTCAAATGAGTTTTTCCTTCTCATTTCTTTCCAACATTTCACCTGATCAGAACATTCTTTGACAACAAAAGAGATTAGCATGGGAAAATCATGGTCCATGATTTTCACAGAGCAATGTACAGATAGAAGGAAACATCCCAATTAATACCAAAACATCAGAGAGTCATGCGCTTTGTAAACGACTATGTGTAGGCAGGAACAAAAGTGTCCCCCACTAAGGAAGAAATATCACAAAGTGTGTCAATTGGAAATACAGGACCACACCAGGAAAGGGAAATGCTTTTTTTCCTCTATTTGGGAGTATTTAACTAGAAATGCGTAATTATATAATTAAATGATTAAGTTTTCCAGGAGGGTAAGTAATAACAAGGAAATAATGACGTGGTGACAACAGACCTTCAGCAGGGTATAAAGGGGAGAGGGGCCAAGAAGACCTCCAGACCCAAGATCTTCACTCTCCTAGAAACTCACCCAGAACCTCCACCCTCTGACACCATGGTGAGCTCCTGTTGTGGCTCCGTCTGCTCTGACAAGGGCTGTGGCCAAGAGACCTGCTGCCAGACCACCTGCTGCCGCCCCAGCTGCTGTGTGTCCCCCTGCTGCCGCCCCAGCTGCTGTTTGTCCAGCTGCTGCCAGCCTACCTGCTGCCAGACTACCTGCTGCAGGACCACTTGCTGTCGCCCCAGCTGCTGCATCTCCAGCTGCTGCCGCCCCAGCTGCTGTGTGTCCAGCTGCTGCAGGCCCCAGTGCTGCCCATCCCTGTGCTGCCAGCCCACCTGCTGTGTGGCCAGCTGCTGCCGTCCCAGCTGCTGTTCGTCCAGCTGCTGCCAGCCTACCTTCTGCCAGCCCACCTGCTGCCGCCCCAGCTGCTGCATCTCCAGCTGCTGCAAGCCCCAGTGCTGCCAGACCACCTGCTGCCGTACTACGTGCTGTCGCCCCAGCTGCTGTGTATCCAGCTGCTGCAGGCCCCAGTGCTGCCCATCCCTGTGCTGCCAGCCTAGCTGCTGTGTGTCCAGCTGCTGTCGCCCCAGCTGCTGTGTGTCTAGCTGTTGCAGTCCCCAGTGCTGCCAGCCCAGCTGCTGCCGTCCCAGCTGATGCATCTCAAGCTGCTGAAGGCCCCAGTGCTGCCC
>CAUYON010105384.1:0-19603 GCA_963573935.1 Arctocebus calabarensis
TCCCAATTACCTGCTGAAAATTTCAAACTTAAGGCCCACCCCTAACGGGTCTTCCCACCAGAGCAGTAACTCCTTATTGGCTATTCTACCATCCCGCACCTCCCCTAACTGAACCTATATAAGGGTGTGCTTTTCTTTTGACTCTTTCCTCTTCCCTATCTCCTCTCCTCTCTTTTCTTCTCTCTCTCTCTCCTCTCTCCCCCTTCGCCCCCTTTCCTTCTCTCTCTCTCTCTCTCTCTCTCTCTCCTCTCCTCTCCTCCTTATTGCTGCTCTGCAGCATCCCCCTCAAATAAAGACCTTGCATACAAGCCTTGGTGGTCCGTGAGATCTCTGTGGGTCGAGGGCCACCCTTTCAGAAGACACTAAATCTGAAAAGTAAACCTGAAGGGACAGAACGTCATGTGAGACACTGGGCTATGTGGAGATTCATAACTGGGCAGAGGACGGTAGCGTGCTCTGTGTGGGGGAGGGATCACGGACAGATACAGGTGGTAAACCCAGTGAAAACAACCTCACCTGTGTTCAATTGTGGACTAGGAGTTCCTGGACCTATTTGCCAAAGGAGTGATACTGTCTGAATAGACTTAAGACAAACTGTTTAACAGCATTCCAATTTCAATTCAATAAATATTTACTTAGTTCTCATGCTTCTTCCTTGAAGGTGTTAGTAGAGTTGGGGGCGGAGATACCACAAAGAAACTAAATGATTTAAGACAAAAATATTGAGACTCTTCTTTACTTTCATTTATATAATATTAGTTGTCTATTTTTTGAGACTTTGGGGAAAAAATATAAGTTAACTGATGACTTCATACTGAGCCTCAGAGTCAAAGCACTCTATAATGTCTTATTTGACAGTGTGAATGTTACTTCCTTGGCATTATTATTACTAATATTGCTTAATATTTCAATGCAGTAATCGTCTGTTTTCTTTTCTGAATGTATTTATCTTTGTTCATGCTTCATGTGGTTTTTGTCTTAAACATGTTTTATCTTAAACATTGTTATTGTTATTAGATTTTAAGCCTTTTAAATTCTGTGAAGGCAAAAAGTGGAAACCTAATTAACACATGTATATGTAAAAATAATAATAATAAAAATATTGATTTCTACCTGTGCTACTAACTAGAATTTGACTATGATGACATCAACTTTTTTCTTCCTTTGGTGTCTACTCTACAAAAATCTTGAACTTTACCTTAGAATTGAAAACAATGTAGCCTAAACATTTGTACTTGCATATTAATTTGACATTTTAAAAAAACAACAAAAAATCATCACTTTTCTCTGCAGTGTGTCTTAGTCTCTCCCTAGTTTCTGACTCCTTGATATTCTCTCTGCCCCCTTTTCTCCTCCCCCCCATGCTAAAGTCCCCGAGGTCTCATAACCCTTACAAACACTGAGAAGTGTCTTCAGCAGGTGCAGCCTCCCTTCACTCTCCCCTTCTCCCACTGTTAGGATGCCCACCTGCACTCACACCGCCCCTTCTAATAAAACTGTTGGATGAGTCCAGCCAGCTCTCTCTTTCAAAGGTTTATTTAATTCATAAGGCTTAATATGCTGACTCTTTCAGGGGTATTTGCATTCTTACAGGTGGCAAAATCTTAAGCAAAAAGAATAAAAATGTGATGATAAATTTTCAGTCATTGGAAAACTGATGGGGAAGCCCTTGTGATCTCATGAGAGTCTTCCCAAAGCCTCTGGAGACAGTGGGGTCCATTATTCCAAGCACTTCTTCATACCCTAAACAGTGCCTGCTGGGAATGTGTTGTTCCTGACTGGGGTCCCAGCCAGTGCCTTTGCTGGGTGGTGGTCTCTCTTTAGAGCTGACGGCCCCCACGATTCTCCAGTAGTAGCAGTAATCCTCCTGGGACGCTCAAAAAATGCTCTAGTGTCTAGTAGGTTTGGGAATGAAGGAGTTAATACTCCCCAGTGCCCAGCACAGGCACAGCTAATGGGTCTTAACAGAAACCTGAGCAGGAGACCAACCACCTGCATTCAGACTGACCACTTATCAGTGGAGTCCTGGGTGGTCTGCCTAAGCAGGTTCCCCCAGAGAAGAATCCAGTCCAATAATGAGAGAAAGAATGATTAATAGTGCTTCCTGCCCTTGGGAGAGGTGGGGTGGGCAGCAGGGTGCTAGAAGAAAGCAAACAGCTGGATATTAGATTGCAAAGTGGACAAAAACCACTTACGTTTTAGATTCCGTATCAGTCTAGTGATGGGGGTATGGAACTGAAACCCACTCCTGATTAGCAGGGTAAAAAGTAAGTGGCTGAACTATTTTTATTAATGCTTTGTTATTTTGTTCACTTATTAAGATCTTTTTAAAACCCAATAGCATTATCCTCTCCACTATTTGAAAAAGTACAGTAACTATTTTGTAACATATTTGTATTCCAAATAAAAAGAGAATTCCCTGTGTGGGCCTCCATACTGTGTGCACATCTTATATATATATTCTCTATATACATGTATATACACACTTATGCATACACGCACATATACGCATATGCATGAATAATATGCAGATTAGTAAACATAATGAATTCAGACTCTCAAGTCAATCTGCATAGCCCTGTTTCTCAACATAGGAGACAGAAGTGGTTCAAAATGCAATGACAGGATGGCGCCTCCCATAGCTCAGTGGGTAGGGTGCCAGCCACATACACCAAGGCTAGCGGGTTCAAACCCTGCCCAGGACAGCTACAACAATGACCACCGCAAACATAACAACAACCAAAAAAAAAAAAAAATAGTCGGGCATTGTGGCAGGTGCCTATAGTCCCAGCTATAGGGCTGAGGCTGAGGCAAGAGAATCGCTTAAGCCCAAGAGTTTGAGGTTGCTGTGAGCTGTGATGACATAGCACTCTACCCAGGGTGACAGCCTGAGACTCTGTCTCAAAAAAAAATGTAATGACAGCAACAGCATCAGCCTCAGCCTCACTCTGTGGGAGGATCTGAGTGGGTGGGGACAGGCAGAGGAGGCCTTGGGGAGTGAGACACAAAGTCCTTTCTATGGCTCCTCTGGTGCCCTCCCATGAGTCAGGGTTGCTTTTGATATTATAGTTGGCAATTTAAATAATTAGAAAAGAGAAGCGCTATTCCAGAAGTAAAATTCATGGTGGAAATCAAGTTTAATAATACAGAGAACTCTGAATATTCGTGTATACAGAGTGTACACAGAGAGCACATCTGTACGTGTGAGTGTCTGTGCTGGGTGTCTCTGCATATTTGTACACATACACACACACCAAGCAGGCAAAGGAACCAGTTGATTTTTAAAAGAGTGCATGCTTGGGAGACAATTTCTGGATTCAAACCTGGCTCTGCTGCTAACTGACTAGTTAAGTAATTAAGCAATTCATGTCAACTCTAAATCTCATGCATTTACTCACCAATAAAAATGAAAGCGTTAGATATCCTCACAGTCCCTTACAACTTTAAGATTCTAAACATTTGTGTAAAGGATGTCATTATTAAACAATCTGGAGAAACTGTCCTGTGTTAGCCTGACCATCACCTCCGGCCCTGTGTGTTCAGCTGCAGAAGTACATCATGGATACCAAGGTTCACAGAGCCTAGACAGCTGTGTAGAGAGGATTCTGGAATGTGGTGAGTAAAGAGAGCAAAAGGAGCTCCACAACCCGTATGACAAAGCACAGGCCCTGCCCCTAGGGAGCGTCCTCTTTGGGGTACATGATGGGTGGGGGAAAGGGCTCTCTATCTCCTTACCTGACTGAAAAATGGTGGTTGAGAGCACAGACTTTGAAGTCTGACAAGTTCATGTTCAAGTCTGGCGATACCAAACATTAGCTTTGTATCCTTTGACTGGTTACTATCCTGCTCTAATTCTCCGGTTCCCTACCTGCAAAATAAAGACCATAATGCCCATCTCAACAAGTTCTCTTAAGGCTTAAATGATAATGTGGATGATATTTTTATTTTTTATTTTGTTTCTTTTTTTTATTAAATCATAATTATGTACATTAGTGCAATCATGGGGCACAATGTGCTGACTTCATATACAATCTGAAATATTTTCATTGAACTGTTTAACATAGTCTTCATGGCCTTTTAATCACTATATGAAGACATTTATATTCTGCATTTAGTAAGTTTCACTTGTACCTTTCTAAGATGCACCATAAGTGTGATCCCACCAATCGCTCTCCCTCCACCCATCCTCCCCCATCCCTTCCCCTCCCTTGTCCCTTTCCCCATATTCTTGTGGTATAATTAGGTTTTAGCCTTCATATGAAAGTTATATGGATGATATTTTAAAATGTTGCTTGGCACACAGTAAATATTAAAAGGATTGTGTGTGCATTTCACATACATGTATATACATATTACATATGTAAGTAAATATTACTTGTGTGTATAGATGTCTGTATATTTCTAATATTACATATTTGTTATTAATTTTCTGATAAGCTCTACTTATAGGAATTTATATTAAAAAGACTATTGTTTTAGTTGGCAGTGAGAAAATAGAAATTAATTATTCATGAAGGGTAGGGGTTGCATTTTCTAAAGAAAAGAAGATTTCAGAATCAGGAAAAAAATACAAGGAGAAGAAATAAATAGGGAAGTGGACACTCTTTCAGACAAATGGTCAACCCCTGAGAATTACTCCATGGAACTTCTTTACTGATTTCATGCTGAGTGCTAATAATACAGATGGCTAAAGCTGTACCTGCCCATGATCCCAAAGTTGAAGTCTTGAGACTAAGCACTCTTTCTGTGTATGCATACTCCCTTATGACTGCGTCAATCAAGACCTCCAGGAAAGCAGCCGACATGCCTACCTTGCCCAGTGCTGGATCCCCACCGCCTAGAGTGGTGACTGGCATGTGGCAAGTGGGCTTGTTCAGCTAATTGGCTCCTGTTTGTCTCTTCCCGCTAAGATGCAAGTTTCACAGGCAGTGGAGCTGGTTGCCTCTGCAGCCGTGTCCCATGTGCCGCGCACAGTGCCTAGCACATTGTGGATGCTCCGTGAATGTTTTTAGAATGATGTCTGGAGGAGGCAGGGAGAGCAATTTAGACCCATCAAAGTCTCCATCATCGAAGTTGCTCAAGGAGCTTCCTCAACTTTACTTTCAAATGGAAGTTTCAAGGCAAATGGCTTCCACTACCCCTTAAATGCAAAGCATTCAGCTAAATGACAGACCTTTTGGGGGGGGCAGTTCTGAGACAAGGAAGAAAATTCAGTTCCATATCCAAGGTTGCAGAGGCTGTTCCACATTCATCCAAACTCACGCTCTCCTACACTGGTTTGTCAAATCCTTTATTTAAATATCTCATTATCTAAGACAATTTTGTACTTACTGTCATGAAGGCTTATGAAACCTGCAAACCTGTCTTGCTGGAATAGGTACAATTTAAGCCAGTGATTGTTCCAGAGAGAAAGGAAAGGTGCAGAATGGCACCATTGTGAAGATTAGAGCAGGAAGGCAGACAGCCCTCGGAGCTAACCTCTGTTCTCTGGGGTGTTTGTTTAGGCTCCTCAGACAATGCATGTAGCCTAAAGAAAGAGGGGGGAAATTGTAAGTCTTCATGTATAATTTTTGTTGTTATATCTAAACTGATAGTTGAGGGCTAGGAGCTGAAACAATATTTTATAGAAGTATCATGTTGAAGTTTTTGCAGGTTTCAAAATATTTAAATATGTAAATTTCAATGGAGAGATGTTCAGATTTTTTGATAGTCTAATGATTTTAAGCATCTCATTTCTAGTCACACACTGACAAAAGATGTTCAGATTGCAGTGTGAGATGGTTTCTATGGTTACAGTTGTTTCCTAGCATTTTAGTGACATCTTTTGTGAGCATTGGCTGCTTCACTTATTTGTCACTAATGTATGTGTAGAACTATAGTTAATAGCCTTGGGCGGACAAAATTTTTTTTTCTGAATGGCTGTATTGTTTTTTAGCAGCATTTTTCAATAAGGTGACAATGCATTAGAATACTAATGGTATGTATGGTATTTTAAGATGTCAAGTTTTCAATAAAATGATAATGAAAATTTTGCATTTCATTTAATAGTTAAATATTCATGAATTTTCACAGCATGATGAACTGAGCAAAAAATAAAGAAACTGTATAATGTATAATACTAAACATCATAAATTAAGTTTCTTTTCATAGAAGCTATTCAAGAGTGTTTAATATATGGTTCTTCGTGGATTTAAACCAATCTGAGCTAAATTAAAGGAATCTAAAAAGGAAACTTGTTTAAACCAATTTAACATATTTTAACACAGCATGTTTACAATGTAACAATATAAAGGAAAATGACACATTACAAACAATATATACATTATATAAAAATTGTGATGACTAAGTGGGGGATATAGTCACCAGGCAAGAGTATTTTGAAGAAAGCAATTGTGAAACAGGAGATGCAGGGATGCCTGGAAGAGAGCCAGGTGATATAACCATGAGTAATAGATGAAAAAATAAGCAGCAAAAATTGAGAATCTAAAAGTTCTGCCCAGTGATGATCTGTTTCAGGAGTTAGGCTAATTTCCAGAGAACCTAAGGGTGAGCACCATGTCACCCTCTGGTCCTGCACTAATCCAATCCTAAAATGTTTTAGAGTAAGAAAATAACTTTTTCCCAAATTAGAGGTTAAAAGACGTTTATTTCAAATTCAAAACATGAGCCAATTCCTTATAATAAATCACGTACAAATGTACACACACAGAGTATCCTATGGGTTCTGCTTCTTTGTATAGCAAGAATACGTATGGCATTTTGTTTCATTAATCTCATGTCTGCATGTATGTACGTAAGATACGTACTAGTCTCTACTTCACGTATGCAGAAAAGAACAAATGCAGAGAATTTCAAGTAGACCAACTAGTCTAAAAAAATAAAAAAATTAAGGGTGGCGCCTGTGGCTCAAAGGAGTAGTGTGCCAGCCCCATATACCAGAGGTGGCAGGTTCAAACCCAGCCCTGGTCAAAAACTGCAAAATAAAATAAAATAAAAAGAAATAAAAATAAAAAGAAATAAAAAATTAAAAAGCAAGGATTGTGCCAAAAAGAGAAGGACAATTTAGTACAGGCAATCAAATATATAAGTAGAAAGAATATCCAACAATGTTTCCTAATGACAAATTAACCAAACATCCTAAAAACCAAAATTAAAAATGTGAACTCAATCTCTTGTACCTAGAGGCTAATGCCTCTAACATGGCCAAACTAACTATAATGAAACTTTTACATAACTTTTTTCTCGAAAAAAGACAATTTGTTCTTTTTGCAGCAGTATACACTCCCACTACTTGTTACAAAAAATGCATCTACGGTATTTGGAGATTCTGTGTATGGAGCTGAGCTCCCAGAGAGGTGACTAATGGAATTCTGATCACTGTAATAGAAAAGATCGAGAAAGAAGCCATCACTTGAATCTTTATCAGAGAGATATTGTCAAGCACTGAAATACCCACGTCCTTTTCTGCCAACTTCCTGGCTCAAAATTGTTCTGCACAGCTGTTCCATTGACCTCTTCCATTAAGAGTGTTAGGTGGGATTAAGAGAACCCTCGGACTGAAACACAGTAGGCTTAGCTTCTTATTAAAGGGCAAATCCTTGGCTCGGCACCTGTGGCCCAATGGGCTAGGACACCAGCCACATACACCTGAGCTGGCGGGTTCAAATCCAGCCTGGGCCCACCAAGTAACAATGACGGCTGCAACCAAAAAATGGCCAGGCGTTGTGGCGGGCGCCTGTAGTCCCAGCGCCTTGGGAGGTGGAGGCAGGAGACTCGCTTGAGCCCAGGAATTGGAGGTTGCTGTGAGCTGTGATGCCACTGCACTCTATCCAGGGTGACAGCGACAGCTTGAGGCTCTGTCTCAAAAAAGAAAAGGGCAAATCCAGAATAAAACTAATATCAAGTAGATAGAAAATCATAATCTGAGGTGCTGCTGCCCTATCCAAGAATGAATTTCTGTATATCAGAAAGCATCATCACAGAATATTTTATCTAGATGAGGCCTGACAATTAAGTTTGTGAACTCATCCTAGAAAAAGTGATACGCACCTCACTGCTGAATATCACTACAGTTAGCTTTGAAGTGCTCCCTTGGGAAGGGATGCACTGATGTCAGTGCCTCGTCTACTCTTGAGCGCAATTTTGGAGGACTTTTTCTGGAATGACCATCAGAGCTTTCATCACATAAAGTCTGACAGTTTAGTTCACGATCTTGCCTCGGTGCATGAGCGTGGTATATCAGAGTGTCATAGCTGTGTTTGTGTTGATGTGTGGGGGTTTCCTGCTGAGTGACATTCATTATTATAGTTGTGTGTTTTTATGTGCCATACAACGGCTCTGATGATCATTCCTGAGAGTTTCCAAATTGCTTTGAAGGGTGGATGAGGCATTGGCTCAGTGCATAGCTTCCCAAGAGGAGTACTTTGAAGGTGACTGCAGTGATATTCAGCAATAAGGTATGTAGCACATTTTCTAGGACAAGTTTGTAAACTTAATTATCAGGCTTTGCATATACACACATGAACACTTAGCACTTGACTTCCCAAATAGACAGCAGACAATAAATATTAGCTATCTTCATCACCATTCTAGAGAATACCAATTCATTTAAAAGCAGCTAAAAATAGGAGCAGTAGAGAACTGATGGTGAAGGATGTTAAAGACTTTCTTATATTATTAAGGTGGATATAGGTACATATGATGTCTCAATGAAATATCTTAACCTGGATAAAATACATTCTAGGCTAGAAGTCAGCAGAGCAAATTAGCTAACTTTCTAGTTAGCAGCTCCCTAACAATAGGTTGGCAGTGTTGATATCCTTCTGCTCTAAATCGTGATGGCTCTGTGATTTTATGAAATCAGAGGCTTAAACAAAAATGTGTAACACAAAAGGACAAACACTGTACAATTCCACTGTGTGAGGTACTTGGAATAATGAACTTCGTTGTCAAAATGTAGAATAATGGTTATCCAGGGTTAGTGGAGAGGATGTGATGGATTCAGCAAGAGATGGAATTTTAGTTTGGGAAGGGAAAATTGTTCTGGAGCATTACAGTGATGATGGTTGCATAACAAGGAACTATACAATACAGAACTATAGGCTTAATTTTTTAAATGGCAAATTTTGTGTTATGTATATTGTCCCACTATATGTATCTCACACATACACATATGGCTAATAAACATTTGGGACAAAACAAAAAAAATTAAAGATTGAATCTAATACTAAGGTAAAAATTATCCTTGTCTGTAATTTTGGACACAGAGTCAAACCACATACCATATCATAATACTTAGTCTCAGTTTGTGTGATGCCTAACACTCTGAAATTTTGCTTTTGAAGTATTATTGTATCTGAAAGCTCCTCGTTCATTTTAGATAAACTCCTTTGTCTTCATACTTGGGAATAAAGCAATTACAGCACATCCCTATCAAAAGTGCTCAGTCCTTCAGAGTCCCAATAATCCCACTGTGATCAGCACTTCTACATCGGTGACTAGAAGAAATGAAGGGAACGTTATCAGGACAAATCGTGGCGAATGCTTTCTTCCTTATGAACCTCCAGGATGATAGCCAGCTCCATTAAATATCACCCCAAATGGATTGGGGATGCCACTGTATAGGGAAAAGAAGACATTTTTCTCCCCCACAAGCTCAGCTAATGCAAACATCACCCAAGCCTGCAACTCTGGTATTTCCTCCTAATTTCTGAGGTGTTTCTTGTGTATCTCAGGAGACAGGAATCTAATAAGCTGTCAGCAGAGACTCCAAACAAGCAAATGCTTTTCATTATTAGCCTGGATTAGGCTAACAGCAAATCTGATCTTTGGTTTCAAGGCCTAACCCCTTTACTCAAAAGGTATCTAGATTTCAAATATCTCCACTTCTCTGTTTTATCAAGAAGCAGCAACAATCTACTACCACCACTGTTATTATGGCATTTCAATCAACTCACTTCAATGCAGTTTGAGAAAACACTTTGTTGAAACTCACAGGAAAATCTGCCATGTTTCCATTTAGACATATGGTAGGAAAAAAACTTAATAACCAGTAATCAGAGGCTGCCTTCTTTGGGTGTAATTCACCGTGGACAAAACAATTTATGCTGCATTGGATGAAAATAGTTCATTGATGTTATTCTCCAAGAGTTAGTAAAATAACTCCTTCTCATCTGATATCCCAAAATGAGGGGGCAAAGAGTTCAGATAATGTTGGGATCGATAAAGTCACAAAAGCAGAGTCAGGTAGGAAATACATCTTGAAATTACTATCTTGCTTTTTATATCGCAGAACCAGCCAAAGGGCCATTATGAAGGGTAGTATTACAACAAGTTTTAGTTCAGAGAATCATCGAAATTAAAGACAACAAAGGTAGAATATATATCTGCCCGGACAGTGATTGCAATGATCGACACTCTGAAGTGCTTTTCCCTCTCAGAAAATAGACTTCTGATTATTCCCCATGGCTTAAATGATTCAAAATAACGAATCATCAAAATTTATCTTTTAATATATTTTGAACTGACACTTGAATATGAATATATGGTTTACGGAAAATCAATTTAAGCAAATGAGTGAGGCCTCATGTAAGTCCACACCCAGGTGAAATGGAGAAATACTCTTTCTTCGTTATGAGTCAGATCCCTCAGCTCTCATAATCCTGCATTCTCAGAATAGTCTCCCTTTCTGCCAAGGCCTTGTTACCTCTCCAGTCCCTCAGGCAAAAGAGCTCCTTGAGAGGACATGTGATTCAATATCAAAAGTTCTCTCTGGATGCACAGAGAATAGTGGGAGAAGCAGCTAACACTGGTTCTCACTGGTAACACAGCACCACCGTATTTCCCAAACTTGGTTACACATTAACAGCGGTTCCCAACCTGTGAGTCAGAGACCTCTTTGTAACAATGAACATACATCCTGCATATTAGATATTTACATTACAATTCATAACACTAGCAAAATTACAGCCATGAAAATAATCTTATCGTTGGGGTCACCACAACATAAGGAACTGTATTAAAGGGTCATGGCAGTAGGAGGCATTAGGAAGGTTGAGAACCACTGCATTAGAATAACCCAAACAGCTTTTTTTTTTTTTTTTATTGAATCATAGCTGTGTACATTAGTTCAATCATGGGGTACAATGTGCAGGCTTCACATACAATCTGAGATACTTTCATCCGCCTGTTCGACATAACATTCATGAGATTTTCTCATTACTGTGTGAAAACATTTGTGTTCTGTATTTAGTAGTTTTCTCTTGACCCTTCAAAGATGCACCTCAAGTGTGATCTCACCCTTTATCCTCTCTCCCCCCACCGGAGAGGGATTCTTTTCAGCTCAGACGACTGTCACCAGAGTGAGACCAGGGATTCCAGGCCTTGAGACTTTTTTTAAAGAGATGCCAGAAATCTGGATTTTTATGTGGAATTTTAAGATCTTAGTACAATTTTTAAGAAGTGTGATGACTAAAGGCAAAACATGGCTAGGATTACAGCCATCCTGCAGATCAGTTTGTGATCTTTATCTTAGACTGTCCCTTCTTCACTGTACTTGTAAATGTGATCTATAAATATTTTGAAAAGAATTTCTTACCTCTTTAGAAATATATGTGCTAAAGTATATCATTTATTTTAAATTTTATTTTATTTTTAATTTTTAGTCCATTTGAAGGACTTAATTTTTTTTTAAATATATATATTTTTTAAGTAAAAATATTTGTTCAAAAGATCACCATTATGACCACTGGTCTGGGACAAGTAGTTATACTTTATCTCTTTACATGTATGGTAATCAAACTTGAAGACAGACTTGGGCTCCAGCTCTGATCAGAGATTGCTAAGTGCCTCAGGGATGGGCTACAGATTCTCAAATTTTAAATGTGAGATTGCCTCAAAGCTTTTCAGAAACTTATATTACTTTTTTTCTTCATATAACAAATAGCCAAAAATCATGGCAGTTGTTTTGTTTATTGGAAAATTGAGCTTCTGGAGTGAATTGTTTTTCCTCATTTCACTGACATCCCAAGCAATATAGTTTCCTCCCAAGGAGCCCCTCTAAGGCAGTTTAGAACTGAAGGGTAGGAAACCAATGCTATGATGGGTGACAATGGGGAGGGAGGAAGGTTCTAGTAATAGTGACGGAGTGTTGGGAGGAGATCTACTAAATTAGAAGCTTCTGGGGTGGGCTGCTCATAGTAAGTCAGAATGGGAATCACCTGTGAGTGTGAAACTTGTCCTCAGGGGTTCTGAGTTAGTAGATCTGGGACTGGATCTGGGAATATGCATTTTAAAATGCTGCATGGATACTTCTGATGCTTGGTCAGGTTTGTGAACCTCTGTTTTGCACTGGTTCCTATGTCGCACTTCTACTATCAAGACTCCCTTAGAATTCTTAGGAAAATGCCCTCTTTTTTCCCCTGCCGAGTGTTGAGTCTCAGCCAGGGAACACAGTGAGGGCTGCTCTATGTTGGCATGGAACCAAAGGAAACTGAAAATATTTAAAACACAGACACAAGCAAAACTATACAGGCAGTTCTTGGGTTATGAATGAGATAGGCTCCATATGTTTGTTCTTAAGCTGAATTTGCATGCAAATTGGAACTGGTACGTTGACCTATAATATTGTTCATTCATAAGGGCAAGTTGTATGTGAGCTGGATGTTTGTAACTCAGAAACTACCTGTAATTTCTACAGATGTAGCAAAATCTCTATCAAGGAAGAAATCAGGCCTAGCTTAGTGGCTCATGCCTGTGATCCCAGCATTTTGCGAGGCTGAGATAAGGAAGATTGCTTGTGGCCAGGGTTCAAGACCAACCTCAACAGCATAATGAAACCTTGCTTCTACAAAAAATACATGGAGTAGTCAAGTAAGGTGGTGTGTGCTTGTAGTCCCAACTATTGGGGGATCACTTGAGCCCAGGAGTTTGAGGCTACAGTGAGCTAATGAGCTGTGATAGCACCACTGCATTCCAGCTTGGGTGACAGAGTGAGACCCAGTTCCAAAACAAACAAACAACAACAAAAACAAGAGGAAGACATCAATGCTGAAGGATTCTCAGGTATCTGTATAGTTTACGATTGGCAACCACAACACTTATGTGGGGCCCTCTAAGGAGTAATTATTAAACTTTTTTAATTTAAGGTATATTTTGAGTAGTATAAAATTCCTACTCAGCCTTCCTGTTCTCAATGGCCAATTTCTCTTAGAATCATTATTTTATTTTTTATTTTATTTATTTATTTTTTTGAGACAGAGTCTTACTATGTTACCCTTGGTAGAGTGCGGTAGCATCACAGCTCACAGCAACCTCAAACTCTTGGGCTTAAGTAATTCTCTTGCCTTAGCCTCCCAAGCAGCTGAGAATACAGGTGTCTGCCACAGTGCCCCAGCTTTTTTTTTTTTTTTTTTTTGCATTTGGTCATTGTTATTTACCTGGCCTGGGCTGAGTTTGAACCCACCAGCCTTGGTGCATGGGGCTGGCACTATAACCACTGTGCTATGGGCACTGAGCCAGAATCATTATTTTAAAACATGTTCTAAATGTATAAAATGCTCACCTTTGTGCAGAAACTACTCTCACTTGGTGAGGAGAATAGTATAAGCACCAACCATGGCTGTCATTAATTTTTTCCCTCGCTGTAGCTCCTGACATTGAAAGGTAGAGTGTGTCTCCCCTCCCCTTGAACCTGGGCTGGCTTTGGGATGGACTTTGACCAATAGCATGCTGCCAAGTTTGGCACCTTCTAACTCTGCTTTTTCGGAAACCAAAGACATGTCCGACTGTTCTAAGACCATGAACTGAGGAAGCCACCATGCGGAGAGGTCATATAGAGAAAGAGATGTCCAATGAGGGGTGTGTGTGTGTGTGGAGGGCATTCTACATGCTGTTTCAACACATCTGTGACAGCTTTTGCCTTGGACTGCCTTAAAGAATGTTTGTATTCAAGGGACCTTTGTATAGTGAACATCCTTGGAAGACAGATGCAGGGTCTCCCTCCTGGACAGAGGGCATATTTGTTTGTTAATCAGGGATATAAAGATACTGTTTCCTTCTGGGACAAAGGGTTGGCAATGCTTACTAGCAGCCCCTTGACAGGGATGAGAATTTCCTAAGCTCAGGGTTTCTAAGCTATGGGATAAGTCCACTGTGCAGGCAGCAGCTGCCTAGTCCACTCCAGATTGCTCCCATGGGACACAAGGTGGTGAGGGTGGAGGGAGGGCAAAGGGAACCTGTCCAATTAGCATAGGCTCACTCCTGTGCCATTAGCAACAAAATTCTTTGTGTCTTACACAGGACTCTGCTGCCATCCATGTAACTGTGATAGACTAATTGTTGGCTTGTGAGTGGAGTACTACCTTAGATTCTTCACAGTTCTTGATATCTGGCCAGCTTCTTAGCTGCTGTCACTGTCCTAAGAGAGACAGCAGATAGTACAGTTGTGAAGCCATCTTGGGCACTTCAGACTCAGCAGATACCACATGGACCAGAAGAACTTCCACTTCCCAGCTGAGCCCAATCCAGATTTCAGAATCATGAGAAATAACGAATTGTTGTTTTAAGATAAAGTGGGATGGTTAGTCTGTCTAGTAGATTACACATAGGGATTATAGCTCTCATTTTCTCCTTCCAACAGCTGTCCAAATGGTTTCCACAGTCATTTCTGTTCACTAATCATAATACCTGGCATCACATGTCAAATATCTAAATATATCTACCTATATCCTAAACATGAAGATTTCAAAACTGAATATTCAAACTCAACAACTGCTAATTGCCTCAACTACTGAAAGGAAAACATTAAGGTCTCTATCTGTCCCTACTCTCTCTATGTGATGTTATTATCCATAGCTTCCCTGTGAGATTTTTTTTTGTTATTCTACTCTGGACTTTTTCTTGATTCTAAACCTTAATCACTAATGTTTCTTTCGACTAGGGTGTCCTCCCTCTGTCACTGCTAAATCATATCTACTCCTCCAGCTTATACCTTCATTGATTTTCCCTTTTCTTTCTCTTTCTTTCTTTCTTTCTCTCTTCCTTCCTTCTTTCTCTCTTTCTCTCTCTCTCCTTCCTTCCTTCCTTCTTTCTCTCTCTTTCTCCTTCCTTCCTTCCTTTCTTCCTTCCTTCCTTCCTTCCTTCCTTCCTTCCTTCCTTCCTTCCTTCCTTCCTTCCTTCCTTCCTTCCTTCCTTCTTTCTTTCTTTCTCTCTTTCTCTCTCTCTCCTTCCTTCCTTCCTTCTTTCTCTCTCTTTCTCCTTCCTTCCTTCTCTCTCTCTTTCTCCTTCCTTCCTTCCTTCCTTTTTTTGAGACAGTGTTCTACTCTGTTACCCAGGCTATAGTGTAGTTGTGCCATCATACCACACAGCAACCTCCTGGGCTCAAAGGATCCTCCTGCCTCAGCTTCCTGAGTAGCTGTGACATTACAGGTATATGCTGTCATGCTCTGGTTATTTTTCTACTTTTTGTACATATGGGGTCTTACTCTTGCTCAGTCTGGTTTCAAACTCCTGGCCTCAAGCAATCCTCCTGCCTCAGCTTCCCAAAGTGCTAGGATTACAGGCACGAGACACCATTCCTGGCCTTGATTTTCTTTTTGTGCATTCCTATAGCAGTCAGTGTTACCACTATTATTAATTATATGATGATTTATATTGTATTCTAAATTAAAAGTGGCTTCTAAAAATATACAAAAGCAAATGTTTTCATTCTAAGACAAATTCAAAGCAATACCTCTACAAATTAAAAACACAAAACTATTCTATCTCCTATATCCAACCCTTAGCCTCTTGCTATTACACTTTCTGACCTTTTTATATGAACATGTGTACACATATATACACATTTGCAGGTGCCAGCGTCCTGCCCTGGGGTGGGGTCCTTTAAGACCTGTGGAACTGGTGGTTATCGACTGAAGAAAAATAAAGTTAAAAGTGGTGAGAGATGAAGAGACAAGTTTTTATTGAAGGCTATTTTTTCATTAGCTGAGAGGGTAAGCTGAGGAAAGGAACAAAAACATCAGCAGTTTCTCTGAGTAAGCATGTTAGTTCTTATTCTGTCTATAATCATCAACTTTAAGGGTCTGGGTAGCCTTGAGAATCCAAAACCTGAGCCTTGTGTGGGGGCAGCCTCCTGTCTGTGGTCACACATACTGATTCCTTGGGGGAGGTTAATCCCTACTAGTTCTCTGTGGAGCATATGCAACGGTGTCAGGACCCTTTGAAGAATCAGTGAAAGAGAATTTTCCTCTGATCTGAACCAGAGGTGTTTTCCTCTTTGATTAGGGTACAAGCCCTCTTGCCCATATCTTAGGGCTTGAGATTTCCCTTGATCTCTTCCCTGGACATAATATAAATCCCCACAGTGGGTATTTGTTTTGACTATTGACCAGGCACGGGACAGCCTGGTTAATATTCCTTCCCAGGCCTTGCACTGTAGCTCCCTCTATGGCCGTTATTCTTCAGAGTCTTTACAGACCCAGACGGGGTGTTTGCAAGCTGTATCCCTTACAGGCCAGGCTTCTAGTAAAAGCAGGAATTGCTCAGACAAGTAATTTAGCTGCTGATTTAAAAGTAAGCAAAGTAAACTGTTTTTGTTAAGTCTTGCTCAGCTTATTTCTCTGTGTTCCCCTTTGTCTGGGGTATTTTCCCCTGCCCAGAATAGGATCTTCACTCCTCATTTTCCCTGCAACAGGTGATCATTTTGATTGAGAAAGAGAGAGAGAGAGAGAGAGAGAGAGAGAGAGAGAGAGAGACACGTGAAAAGCCAAACATAATTTTAAGAAGTATGTAATTTGTTTTAAGTTTTTTTGAATTACTGGATTGTACACATCATTGACAACATTCTCTCTCTCTCTCTTTTTTTTTGAGATAGAGCCTCAAGCTGTCACCCTGGATAGAGAGCTGTGGCATCACCGCTCACAGCAACCTCCAATTCCTGGGCTCAAGTGAGTCTCCTACCTCCGCCTCCCAAGTAGCTGGGACTACAGTTGCCCGCCACAACACCTGGCCATTTTTTGGTGGCAGCGATCATTGTTTTTTGGCAGGTCCAGGCTGGATTCAAACCCGCCAGCTCAGGTGTACGTGGCTGGCTCCTTAGCCAGTTGAGCCACAGGCACTGAGCCATTGACAACATTCTCAATGCTCAAATTACCCTAACAAATTTTGAATTGAACAATATCACTGAGTTTGAAGAACAAAAAAGGCTGTAACCACAGTAATTTCCATGTCAAAATAAGTCCTCTGATATACGTTGAATGGAAAGTAAAGAATAGAAGTACAGTGGATTTTTGTGTCAAAGGCTATGCATAATTCCAAGGCTTTTGACATATACACACTGTTTAATTGCAAAATTTACACCTGTTTATTTTTGTCCCTGCAGTGTAAGACAAGGTCTATTTCCTCCCCACCCTGCCAAGGTTGAGTATTTTTGGTTTTTTGGCAACTCTGATACTTCTTTAGATCACTTCTTAGTGATTATCCCAGTGCATTATGATAGACAATAAACCTCCCCAAATACTATCTCCTTTGATCTTCACAACAATGTCAAAAGTAGAAACAACAGATATTTTTCTTCTCACTTTACAAAAGAGAAAATCAAAACTCAGAGAAGGGAAATAGCTCACTCAGTTTGCACGGTTAGCAAGAGAGTCCAGATAAGAACTCAGACCTCTGTGTGTTTTCCAGTGCTCTCAGGCATCCCTCCCAACGTTTCCTTGGGACAGAGAGTGGAACCATGGTGGAGTGGAGGACTCTAGCCTGGTTATTTGCTGTGGGCCCTTTGGATGGGAGTACTCTGATCTCTTGAACTTCCTTATCTGCACTGCTCATGAGGTCACCAGTTTTTCTCTTGCTTGTCAAATAAACAGACTTTAATTTTTCCATTTTAATGAAGAGTAATATTAAGATCACCTTCAGGAAAATAAGAAAGATTAGCCATCTTCTTCATTAATCATGGTGGATGCCATGACCTTAAAGTAAGGGGTGAGTTAAAGGAGGGAGAAATGAGAGAAAGAGAGACTTGATGGTGAGCACATTTCAGCCGCCCACTGTTCTCCCCTAAGCTGCCAGCCAGGCTTAGCAGAGTGATGGCAGGAGCCCCGCCCCACTGGCATGCCAGCAAACCTTGCTAATGTAATGGAAATGATAATTATTCCTAGGCCCGAGTATTTCACTTCTTTGGACTGCAGGGGTATTAAAGTTGATTAAACACATATGCTTCAAGAAGACAGCTTCTCCAGTCACATATGAAGTGATTGGTATTTTTCATGCTTGGGAAGAGAGGGACACACACCAAGACCACAAGGAGCCAGGCAAGGCCTGAGCTGGGGTTAGGATATAGGAAATGAGTGAGTTCAAATTCTTTGTTACAGGCAAGAAAGGACTTTTACAAATTGTCCCACATTCTTATATGGGAAAAAAATGCTTATTAAGGTGAAAATTCAATTTTAATAATTATGATTTTCTTCTCCTTTCAAAAATATGTATTTGATAGAGATGAATAAGTTACGTCCATTAGCCTAAAATTTGCCATTTAGGTGCAAATGTCTGTGTATATGTCATGGATTAGGGGTTGGAAGAACTAGTGCATTTGACAGCATGTGGGAAATGACTCATATGTCCTCAGGATTCAATTATTTTTAAAAAATTTATTTCTTAAAATTCCTGTTCCATTCTGCAGCATTTCTCAAAGCCAAGAAGTGATGTTTGTTTTATTTGAAATTATATGTTTAATTAATCTCAGCTTGGCTTTCCCCACCATTGGCATGAAGAAATATTAAGAGACTATTAGAAACTTTTCTTTGGAATAGTTAGGGAAAAAACTTTTGACTAATGCACATTTTATTCATCTGGGTCAACTAGTCTCTCCTGGCACTGAAGGAGGGAGAAGCACCACCCTTGGTTTCCCTGGCACACGTAGGAACGGGGGCTCCATGTGCAGGTTGGGGGATGGCTGTCTGGGTAATGTTGGCTGAGGTTATTCTCTGTGACTATAGAGTTATTTTGCTTGGTGCTGGGTTTATAAGAAGGAAAGTCTTCCCTTGCTCTATGTATTAAAATATGTGTTTCATCTATGAGGAAGGAATTCATAAAGATCTTTTAAGTAATTTTTTTACCTATTTACAAAAATAAAACCCATTTTTTTGCCAAAATAAGCATTCTTTTTTTTTAAAAACTATTTTTCTTTTTTTTTTAAGAGACAGAGTCTCACTCTGTTGCCCTTGCTAGAGCGCCATGGTATCACAGCTCATGGCAACCTCCAGCTCTTGGGATTAGGCGATTCTCTTGCCTCAGCCTCCTGTATAGTTGGGACTACAGGTACCCACCACAAGGCCCAGCTATTTTTTGTTGCAGTTTGGCTGGGACCAGGTTTGAACCCGCCACCCTTGGTATATGGTTCTGGTGCCCTTTTTACTAAGCCACAGGTGCCATCCTATTTTTTTTAACTCTTAAAAAAAATTTTTTTTATTAAATCATAGCTGTGTATGATTAATGCAATCATGGGGTACAGTGTGTTGGTTTCATATACAATCTGAAATATTTTCATCAAACTGGTTAACATAGCCTTCATGGCACTTTCTTGCTTATTGTGTAAAGACCTTTATAT
>CAUYON010105386.1:0-27719 GCA_963573935.1 Arctocebus calabarensis
TGTCAAAATCTTTGGTCATTTGGTCTTTGAATTCCTTGACTTCTTGAGACAATTTTTGAAATGCTCCCAGAATTTCTAATTCCAATTTTTCCTCTATTTTATTGACCTTGTTTGCAATCCAAATTCTGAATTCAATTTCTGACATCTCAGCCATCTGTTTATGCAAAGGATCATCATTTGTGTCTGCCAAATTGTTCCTTTGGGGGGTTGATCTACTCTGGTTGTTCATGTTTCCAGAGCTATTCCGCTGATTCCGCCCCATATTTATTTTGCACCGTTTGGCTGGGTGAGTAGGTAAGGATAAGTTGGGTTGGGGGTTCTAGGAGTAGTGATTGACCAGTCCTTCCTTTGCCTGTAAGCTGAAACTGGTGTTTGTACCTTTCCCCCTAGAGTTTTGCCAACCCGTACTTTGCTACTGCCTGTGCAACTGGGGGCCTTCTTAATGTGGTGGGGTTAAGTGGCTCTGTCTTATTTTCAGCTGGTCTCTGTCTTACCCTAGAGAATCGGTTACTCTGTGTTGGATTCTGAGCTTTTATTTGTATCCTTGGGGTCGCAGGTCACTCCAGCAGGGTTGATGTCCATTCCTTGACCTTGTCTCTTGGCTCAGCTCCAAACTGTTCGCTTTCTCGCTAAGTTTCTGTCCTTTAACTCTCCTCCTAGATGGGAGCGTCTGCAGAAAGCTGGCTACAGACCACCATCTTGGCTTCTCCCCCCATTTTCTGTTATTATATGAAGACATTTGTATTCTGCATTTAGTAAGGTTCGCCCATACCCTTCTAAGATGCACCGTAGGTGTGGCCCCACCAATTACCCTCCCTCCGCCCCAACCTCCCCCGTCCCCTCCCCTCCCTTGCCCCTTTCCTCATATTCTTCTGCTATAGTTGGGTTATACCCTTCATATGAAAGCTATAAATTAGCTTCATAGTAGTGCTGAGTATATCCAGGGTGACAGCTTGAGGCTCTGTCTCAAAAAAAAAAAGATTATTTTTTCTTCTCTTTGGTTTTCAGCCATTTATTTGATAATTATGTACACTTTACCTCATTTTCCTAAAAATTTTTTTTTATGTTCTTGACTCTCAGTATATTTCAGTCATTTTGGGAAATTATCATTAAATATTGGAATATGTAGAAAAATCTCAGTAGGGTATAAATTAACACAACCTTTCTGGAAAACAATTTAGCAAGACATTTATAAATGACTAGATATTTTTCAGAAAGACAAACTAAGATAAGGATAGGAATTATATATCCCTAGATGTTTATCATACTTCACATGTACAGAGTCTGTCAGCCCTAGTGATAATCAGTGAGGGTTCTATAACCAAATATCCTGGTTTCAAATCCAAATTCTGCAACTTCCTAATGGAACATCTTAGGGTAAATGACATAACCTTCCTTGGCCTCAGTTTTCACATCTCTATATGTGAAAATAACAGCACTGTAAACAAGCTGACATAGCTAAAGACTTAGAGCAGCTCCTAGCACAAAATAAACACAATAGAAATGATAGCTAAAATTACTGTGTTTATAATTCGACACTGGAAATAGCGGTGACTTTATAAAATAAAAATATATGTTATCTTCTATAGCTATCAAGTATCATTTTTCCAAATAATATTAAACATGAGGAAATAACAATAAAACAAAACTTTATATATAGTAGGCTTTACACATAAATGAGTATATAAAAGAGGGGAAACATAAATACTTCATAAATCATTAGAAATTACGTAGGAATGGTGACATTACAAATGATAGTGACAGACTTAATACTGGCTTGCTTGGATAATGACTTTTATCAATAGCTAGGGTCAAAATATTACAACTAAATTTCTAATTTATTTTATACCAAAGGAGTAATCTTGATACGTCTGACATAAATACTAGAAATCCTTATAAATTATACATTGTTAAATAAATATCACCTGGCTCTATGTCCAATATAATGCAAGTACAAGATAATATTTTTTTAAATGACTATTTTTTAATATTCCTATGTGATTAAAATGGCTCTGAATAAAGATGTTACTTCAGGAAAAAGAATAAGTAATATAAATAGTAATAGTTTTCCAACATAAAACTTTTTTTATGATCACTTAGTGTCATACTAATGTTATTTTCATGCAACTTGAAAAACAAGGTATCAAAAGGAAATACTGCTTTCTCAGCATTCTAAAATGAGGTTATTAATCACATCCATTCTTCATGAATATATATTACAGTATAACTTTTTAAACAGTTAAATTTTTCATAAGAATGTTTATGCAAATATGAACAACTCACTGTTTGACTCTTAATATGATTTGCCAAGCTTTCTTTATGAGCACTTTTAAAAAACTAATTGAAGTATCTTAGTAAAATATATTCAGACAGTCCTATGAACCCAAATTTGTTTGCATGTAAAGTTCAGTTATGTAGCATTTTGACATGATATAAACATTTTAATAGCTCTAAAGATTGCATGCTTTACATCTTCACATTAATAATAAATTATGTAAGGAATGCTCATTACTACGCCTGTATTTATTTGAGCATTAAAGCAGTAACATCTTAGACTTACTGGGAAAATTAGAGACGTACTTGTAGTACCTGCCTGCTCCCAAGAGGAAAGACCTCAACATCCACTGTTCCTTAGTACCCCAGCCCATGTCTCAACTTTCAAGGCTCATTAAGCTCTCCAGCCATTTCTTCAGGCCAACTATGACACTTTTGGATCTGATTAATTATACCTTCTAGATAATAATAACAGGGTGAGAACACGGACTTGGAGGTCAGAAAGGGTTAACCCTGGCTCTGCTGTTTTCTAACCTTGATTCTTTCACTGGGCAAATGACTCAGCCTCCTTTTATTTAAAATGGGCTTAATTTTTCAAATAGCTGTGATTCTATATAAATTTGTTTACACAGAATTTCTTTACATTTAAATCCTTAGTAATTTATATTTTTTATTTCCCTTACAAAATGATGAAAACTGAGTTAAATGTATTTTTTCTAGTCAGTTGTCTGAAGAATATTTGTTTGAGATTCCACCTTAATCAAATATGCCTGCATATCTCTTGTAGCACCTAACACAAGTCAGGCACTAATAAGTTCATCTTCCTGTCCTCTTGTCGACTGAGTTAAAATCTGCTGTCCTATCAATTTCATTGACCCTATTATGCCTGCCAACATACCAACAAAACTTACGTAGTGAACCAAACACCCTCATTTCCTTCAATCAGTCTTCAATTGGCATAATTTCCAGGGTAATGCCGTCATGTCTGCCCTCCTTTGTATAAATCCTAATTGTCAATGTTTATCTATGAATACAGCTTCTAGAATTGACCATTTTCTATCAGACATGTTTTCACAATTGATGATCATTGAGAAATAATATTTTCCTTTTTTCTCAATACTTAAATTCTTTTAATGCATTCTAATTTTATGTAGCATTTCTCATATTTAATCTATACTATGTTGAACAAAATGATAAGTTTTGTTGCTAGCTAAATCCATAATTCCTCCAGTTATGTGGGCTTTTTGTCAGCCCAATTTTCTACATTTTGAAAATATGAGGTGTGTTGATATCTAATAACAATCATAAAATTACCAAAAACCTAATAATAAGAAAGATCACTTACTCTTTGTTATATTTTTATTATATGTCCCATTGAAATTCAAAACACTTTCTAAGAAATTTACTTTCTTCAAATGTATGTTATTTTAGTGTCACAGATTAAGTTTTAAGCCTAAAGAGTGTCTTAAAGACAGTTATAGTCTTTTTCAACTAAGTCCACTTTTAATGTTTTCAATATTAATAACACTTTAAATATTTTTTTCATACACTGGGAGAAGTTTCAGAGACGCATATGCAAAGCAAAATAATTTAATTTGGAAGTGTCTCTAAGTTTTTATTCACAAATATACTGCCATACAATGAATGTTTACATCTCCTCCAAATTTATATGTTGAAAACTAACCCGGAAATATGATGGCAATTGGAGGTTGGGTCTGAGGGAGGTAACTACATCAGGAGAGCAGAACCATCAAGTATGGGATTAGTGCCCCATAAAAGAGACTCCAAAGAGTTTTCTCCCCCATTCCACCACAGGAGGACAGGGCAAGAGACAGTCATCTATGAAACACAAGAAAGAGTATAGACTTGGGAGTCAGACAACCAGAAATGTTACTTATTTATTCTTTGATCTCAGGAAAAGTAATCAACTTCTCTGATGCTTACTTTTCTCTCACAGAGTTGCTGTGAATTTTTTTTTTTTTTTTTGAGACAGAGCCTCAAGCTGTCACCCTGGATAGAGTGCTGTGGCATCACAGCTCACAGCAACCTCCAATTCCTGGGCTCAAGCTAGTCTCTTGCCTCTGCCTCCCAAGTAGCTGGGACTACAGGCGCCCACCACAATGCCCGACCATTTTTAGGTTGCAGCCGTCATTGTTATTTGGCGGGCCCAGGCTAGATTCAAACCCGCCAGCTCAGGTGTATGTGGCTAGCGCCTTAGCCCATTGAGCCACAGGTGCAGAGCCTAGTTGCTGTGAATTTTTAAGTGATTTCGGCAAAGCCCATACCACATAATATACATTTCAATATATTACCTTCATTCCTTTTTCATAAGACATTCTATTCTACAAAGAGAAAGCAAAATAAAATATTAGCACTTTTAAACTGCTTAAAACTTTGATATTCTCTGAGATTTAATTGAAAGACTATATTCAAGAAGATAAAACAATATCCTGGTTTGAATCATCACAATATCGTCCCCCTAACCACCACACCACAAATTCAACTAGGAATCCTGTCTTTTTCTTTTCTTTCCTTAATATGTATGCATCCAACTCATGTGTGCCTGTTGTATAACAAGAAAAAAAGAATTCACCAGGAGAAAAATTGAGAACACACTGGCTGACAAGACTCTCTCTCTCCTGCCTGGGGAAAGACACTTTCCCATTTCTATACATTTGTTATTTCCTCATCAAATATTAATTGGGTAAATGCTACATGCCAGAAAGCATCCTGACTTTTAAGGACTTAGTTGTGAATCACTCACACTTTCATATGAAGAATACATCACAACTATGGCACAGGATGAAGTGGGGGGGGATGGGTGAGGAGGGGAAGAACAGATGGAAGGAGGGTGAACGGTGGGATCACACCTATGGTGTATAGTGCAAGGGTACATGTCGGATCTGTTAAATATAGAATATAAATGTCTTAACACAATAATTAAGTAAATGAGGTAAGGGATATATTAACCAGTACGATGTAAGCATTCCAAATTGTATATGAAATCAGCACATTGTACCCCATACATGCTTTAATGTATACATAATCTACCTCTTTATGATTTGATAAAAATAGAAAAAGAAAACAAAGTTCCTATCCTCAAGGACTTCAGTCCTAGTGGCAAGAGACAGACAACAAACATAGAAAAAAATATTTCAGTGCTTTTAGAAATAAATGTACGGCATAAATGGTGGTGAGAGAAAGTGAGGTTGTATTTACTAGAAGAAAACCTGCCTGTTTTTGAGTGGAGAATTACAGGGAAACGAGGGCATGACCCAAAAGGCTATGTAAGGGAAGAGTTTCCTGGAAGAGAAACCATTAAGCACAAATGAAACACAAAAAGAAAACCAGGACACAAAACCAAGTAGTGACTGTTGTCTGGAGCTCACTTCCTTTAGAGACAATCAATAAATAAATAAACACAAACGCACGAAACATATTCAACAGTGATTTTTAAATAGAAAATTAATGCAGGCTAGTGTACAGAAAGTGTTCCACGTATCTATTTCAGATTGAAGTGTCAGAAAGGACTTACCTGAAGATGTAACATGAAGCTCCTTTCAGGGCGATTGCCTGTGTTTGGGCTGCCTCTGAAAGGTAGTGAAAAGGAACCATGCCAGATACACCTCATGGAAGAAGACGTAAGTGAATGAGAAGGCTAAAACAAGCACATTCTAATGCTACTGTGATGTACATGGCTTAGCATCAGTGAGGCAGGAGTTATCAAAAAAACAACAACAAAAGTAGCTGTGAACCACACACAAAAACAAGTGATGGAAAGACTGCTAAAAACAAAATGTTAAGGAAAGTTTAATTTCTGAGACAGACTGGGTGAGGAAGATATGGCAAAACTGACTAAGAAGAGGGGCATTTGGAGAATTATAAGAAAAAACCATAGGGCTTCTCTGTGTTCTCATCTAAGTTTTACTCTTGACTTTCTCCGTTTTTCATTTTTCTCTTTCTCTCTTATTTCAGGATTGATTTCCTCGCTCAGGAGTCACATTGTGTCTTCCAAGATCTAAACGTATATTATCTATTGAACACCAATGAGCTGTCAAATTCAACCATGTAAGACTGAGCGAGGTGGCTCACACCTGTAATCCTAGCACTTTGGGAGGCTGAGGTGGGCAGGATTGCTTGAGCTCAGAAGTTGGAGACCAGCTTGAGCAAGAGTGAGTGAGACCCCTTCTCTAAAAATAGCCAGGCATTTATTTCAGTGGTTGCCTGTAGTCCCAGCTACTTAGGAGGCTGAAGCAAGAGTATTGCTTGAGCCCATAAGTTTGAGGTTGCTGTGAGCTATGACACCACTGCACTCTTTGAGGGCAACAAAGTGAGACTCTGTCTCAAAAAAAAAAAAAAATTTTCAACCATGTCAAACCTGGACTCATTACGCTCAATAGTCTCTTCCTCCTCCTGGATGACAGCAAGCATCCAGTTACCTGAGACAGAATCCCAAAGCCATCTTTGACTTGTTCTCCTTCCTGCAGACACCACAGCCTAACAGTGTCTGTGTTCACCCAACTCTAGCTCCAAAAAGTTATTAGAGTGAGAGACAGGGCTGAGACCAAGCACAGGGGCTTGAAGGTCAGGTGTAAACAAGTTTTAAGCAAACGCTAACCAGAGAGGCTGCTAACAACAGAAAAGAACAGGCTTCAACTATCTTGTCAGCTATCTCTACTACCTACATGAAATTCCGCTAATTACAGCATCATTTACATTGTAGTTTTAAAATTTCTCCACCCTTGCAATCACTATGACAGTTCCAAATAACCATATGAAAATGGGAGGAAACCCAATTCTAGGAAATACTACACAAATTCCTAACAAAAGCCAACCCCCCACCCCAGCCTAGACCATTCCTCCTTTCAATTAGTAGGAGGGAAAAATATCTAAAACCACCTCCTCTCAGCAGGGCAGCTCTTTCCAAGACTACTCTCTTTCCTTCTTCAGACTGTACTTTTGCTTTCAATAAAGCTGTCACTTGCTTGCTGAACATGGTATATTCTGAAACTCTTTTCCCAGGGAATACTGAGAACTTGGAAAAGCCTCCATTCCGAGTCTGGTAATAAAATCATCCTTGGTCCCTATCTTCTCATTTCCTCTGGAATTCCCTGAGCTCCACCCTTACCATTGATCACCAGAATGACCACAGTAGCTCCCTAACTGGTTCCCATGTCACTATTCTGCTCACCATTTCACTCACCCTCCACCCTCCTAAGAGTTCTTTTTTTTTTTTAATTTAAAAAAAACCAAAGATGGATATTTTACTACCATTATTTAAAAACATGATGCTCTCTCAGATTCCCAATCTTCCATCTCCACATGCCCCTGGCTGTCCTCGTCCCAATTCATATCCCAGTGATGGTGGAGTCCTTGCCTCCCACCTCCTTATGCAAACCATCAAATCATGACCCATCACACCTCAAATCTCTGCTCAACCAATTCCCTCCCCACAAGGCATGTTGCTCTTTTTCTTTCTTTACTCATTCAATCAACAAGATATAGTATTTAAAATTTCCTGTGGACAGTAGAAACAAAAGTAAAAACATAAACATACATATATATTTTTTTTTCTTTTTTTTTGAAGTTTTGGCCAAGGCCAGGTTTAAACCCACCACCTCCGGTATATGGGGCCAGTGCCCTACTCCTTTGAGCCACAGGCACCACCTACTATTTTTTTTAATCTAAATACAATAAATAAACACCGTGAAGTAAACAAAAAGAGGCTTTAGGTAGAGATCTCTGAGAAAGTGACATGTATTCCAATATCCCAAGAATTAAAAGCATATAGCCAAGATAAAACTGGGAGGTGGAGGGGTTGTTGTGAGAGAACACTGAACAGAGAAAACTGTCCTAACATGAAAAAGCACCTTGAGGCCATGGTGGAGAGTTTGAGTATTAGTTTAAGTGCAATTAGTAGTCAATGGAAACTATTAGGCAAAGGGAATAAATCATCACATTAAAATGAAAATTCACAGAAATATCAAGAATAACTTACTGTCATTTTTACTTTAAAGGGATTGAATTCATTTCTTTATAAATTCTGACATTGATAGCACCAAATATAACTCCCAAACTGTTGCCCTACAGTTTTGTTCCTTACAGAGCAACCTTTCCAATTCTTTACCTTCCACTTCTCAACTTTGTGTCTCGGTAGATGATACTTAAATGTTATCAATTTTTATAGACTAATTTATGTAGACCAAAATTTGTATGTAGTTATGAAGGTGAGTATATAGTCCCTTTATAAAATCAAGATAAATATAGGAAATACATGAGTTTTGAGTATGAAAGAGAAAAAAATACTTAAAACAACTAAAAAAATTGCTATTCTTTCTTTGAAATTAGAACAAGCAGAGAAATAATGAAGCATTATTTAGAGAACATTTCTTAAAAAAGTTGCCAGGCCAGATTAATTTGATGACTTTTTTTTTTCCTTTGGAGTATACAATTCACTGGTTAAAAAAGTAATCAGAAGGACAAACAGTAAGATATATGACACACAATAACCTACAGAAAGATTTTAAATCAAGCTTGTTTGGATGGAAATATGATTAAAATGACTCAAATCCAGATCTAGAAAATAGTAAAGCATAATTACAAATGGCCATACATCTTCCTTAGTAGTTAAAAACAAGTATTATTCCATAAAGGACCATTATTTGTTTCAAATATCTTTTAAAAAAAAAACTGTAGGGCAGAATGAAAGGTATAAATTTCATGTATATGTAAGAGGGAAGAAAATAAGTCAAAAATCATTAAACTTTTTTAAAGAAAGGAGTTTGAGAGGGAAAAAATAGTCAATAAGGATATTCTGAATTAGAAGACCCAATTTTAAGTCACAAAAGGGTACCCAGCCATATACCCAGAGGCAGGCGGGTTCCAACTCAGCCTAGGCCAGCCAAAAAAGCACCAATGACAACTACAACAAAAAATAGCTGGGTGTTGTGGTGACACCTGTAGTCCCAGCTACTTGGTAGGCTGAGGCAAGAGAACAGCTTAAGCCCAAGAGTTTGAGGTTGCTGTCAGCTGTGATGACACAGCACTCTACCCAAGGCAACAGCTTGAAACTCTGTCTCAAAAAGAAAAAAAAGAAGAAAGAAAATGACACTTATAATATTCTCAGACATATATGCTGAAATAGCCTATAATTTTAGTTTCTGGCTTTTATTTTGATTACTTTAAGAATTTGTACTTAATACTAATATAGCACTTGTTAACCATATTATTATCCTCTATTTAGATTTAGCTATAAAAGATTACAAGATTCATTATTTTAAACACCGTCTCTTTATTTTTCCAACTAAGGAAGGAGCCACTAGGAATACAATTTTAAATACAGTAGTCAGAGAAATTACAAGAAAATGCAAACCTTTGCAAGCTACCTGGTGGGACTAAGAAGTGAGATTCCAGGTAGAGGAAAGAGCAAGTGCAAGACTGTGAAGTAGCAGCCTGCTAATGTCCTTGAGGAAGAGTAAGGATGAGAAAGTGGAGGGAAGCTGTGGATGACATCACAGGGATGTCTAGACTGAGTGGCGTTTGTAAACAATAGCCGGACTCTTAACCTGTGATATGGGTGCCACTGAGGGCTTTGAACAGAGAAGTGGCATGATTTTGTGATTTATGGGACACTCCTAGATATTATGTCAGAAATAGACTGTAACGGGTAAAGACAGAAACAAAAAGATTAGTCAACATAGAGCAAGAATCTAAGTAAAAGGTAACAGAGGCTTGGGTCGGTCTGATAGCAGCATAAGGTGTAAAAGAAGTATTCAGCTTGTGAGCATATTTGGATTAAAACCAACAAGATGTTTTCAGGTTAGGTAGGGAAGGAGGAGAAAAACAACAGGAATCAAACAGGACTTCAGGATAGAATTTCCATTTATTAAAATGAGCATGAAACAAGTTTGGAAGAAGATCAGGCATTCAGTCGACCAGAAATTCAAATAGGGATGTCAAGTATCCAGCAGGATCTGTAAGTCAGCAGCTCAAGATTGAGGTCCAGGATGAAGATACAAGTTTTCATATGTAAACCTAGATGACCTGATGAGACAATTTTTTTTTAAGTGGGCATAAAGGAAAAGAAGAGGAAAATTAAGAGCTGATTCTTGGCCCAGGTTAGAGTTAACACAGGAAGAGATGGGGAGGAACAGTAGAGACCAAAGGACAGTCAGTCAATACGGAGGAGAAAAACCAAGACAATTCAGTATCCTAGAAGCCAAGTGAAAAAAAACAAATTTCAAAGAGAAGGCATGAACACCTGTCTCAGGCTGCTGAGAAGTCAACTGAGATAAGGACAGAAAATTGGCTGTTGCATTTAACAACATGGAGATCTTTGGGGACGTTGACAAGAAGCATTTCTCTCAAGTGACACAGGTGAACGCCTATTGTAATGATTCCAAAGAAGTAGGATGAGAGAAACTACAGAAAGCAAATGGTGGCAGCCCTTTTTTACTGCATGAGCAAAGAAGGTAAAAATGAAGCAGTAGCTGAGAAGAATATTCAAAATAATTGTATGGGGGGGGCTTGATGGAAATAATAAGAATTTATCAGTACGTTGATAGGAATAAGTAAAACAGGAAAAAAAATAATGGTGCAGGAGCGAAGTGGGAAAATTGCTGGAAAAATTTCTTTAAGAACATAAGAGGGGGTACAAAGATCTGTGTACAAAAAGAGGAGTTGGCCTTTGCCAGGGACAGAAACAGGTAATTCATAGCAACAGTAAAGATGAAAGAGGTACAGGTAGAAAGAGATAGGTAGCAGGAGTTTTTCCTCTGATTACTTTTATTCTCTGTGCAAAATGGTAAACAAAGACTTTAGGTGAGAGTAAGGATGAAAGTGATGTTGGCTTTTTCAGGAGAGAAAATATAAAATATAAAATAAGGGCCTTGGAACATTTGAGAGTGAATAGCTAAGAGAAATATGGCAAGACTACCTGGCAGCATTGAGGCCCCCTTGGAAGTCAGTTATTAATTTCAAGAACGGATGTGTGTTTTTCTCTAGCCATTTCCTGCTGGACCAGTTCAGGCATGGAGTAGATTAAGAGTTCAACAAGACTTTGCTTTGATCAAGACAATATTGCAAAGCAAAAGGAGAATACATTATGATTGGCAACAAATCTCAGCTAGATGAGGAGGGACATGAGTACATGAGTGGTTGAGAGAAAACAGTGAACGGAAATAGATTCAATGAGGTCAAAGAAGCTCATGCCTTTAATCCCAACGCCTGGGAGACCAAGGCTGGTGGATTGCTTAGCTCAGAAGTTCGAGAAGAGCCTGAGCCAGAAAGAGACCCCATCTCTAAAAATAACTGGCATTGTGGCAGGCACCTGTAGTCTCAGTTACTTGGGAGGCTGAGGCAAGAGGATCACTTGAACCCAAGAGTCTGAGGCTGCTGTTAGCTAACACACCATGGAACTCTACCAAGGGTGACTGAGAGAGACTCTATCTCAATAATAATAATAATAATAATAAATGTCAAGGGAACAGCTCCTGTAGGGGGCTCAAGAAGTAGGGTGTTGGCCCCATATACCGAAGTTGGCGGGTTCAAACCCATCCCTGGCCAAAACTGCAAAAATAAAATAAAATAATTAGGTCAAGGAATAGTTACAGAAGTAGTTCTCAAGGGACTCATTTGAGGAAAGAATATAGTAATATTAGGAGAGTACTATGCTTGAAACTGAAATTTCGGAGTAGCTTCACTTAATTGTGATGATAAGAAATAAAGTATGTCCATGGAATGAATGGTTCAGCGAGAACAGAGCATAAGACTATTGACGGAAAGGACATTAATAGCCAAAAAGTTAACATATTGGAACAATCACATGGTTAATTTTATGCATCTACTTGGCTGGGCTAAGGGATAAAATTAAAACCTCAGTGAGGTTTCTAGACGATTTTAACATTTGAATTGGTGAATGGTATTCCTCAATCTGGGGTGGCATCACCAATTCCTTGGGGGGCTGAATAGGACAAAAAGGCAGAAAAAGGACAAAATTGCTCTGCTAAATCTGAGACATCCACATTCTCCTGCCCTTGACACAGGTGCTTCCATTTTGGGGGATTTTCTATTCAGACCAGGACTTACACCACTGCCCCTGGCTTCTCGTCTTCACCCGGGATTCTCAGGCCTTCGGACTTGAACTGAATTACTCCACTAGCTTTCCCACTTCTCCATCTTGCACAAGGCAATTCATGTGACTGCTCAGTCCCCATAAGTGTGTGGGCCAATTCCATTATAGGAACTTTCCATTATAGGAAAATTCCATTATAGGAACTTTCTCGTATATACCTCTCTCTCTCTCCATATAGTCCATTGGTACTGTTTACCTGGAAAGCCTTGACTCATAAAATCACCTTTATTATATAAGTCACCAAAAATTATGGTGACCAAGAAGTAGTGCTTAGAGATGACAATGAGCCAAAGGTTTTAATTATCAAGAAGTGAGAAATAAGAAATCAAATATTATGTAGCAAGGAATTTTCCAACTCATGGGTCAGAAGTAAATATATAAATGTAGTATGACATAACAAGTGGCAAAATAGAACATATGAACCAAACAGCATGGAATAATAGAGAAAAAAATGATCGGTAAGCACGCAACAGACATGAACGGATGAATGAATAAACTTTGAGTTTGGTGAATACAGTGGGTTGAAAAGCAGTGCCCCCAAAAGACATGTCTACCTGCAACGATGAATGTGACTTTACTTGAAAAAGGGGTCTTCGCAGCTAGAATTAAATTGACAATCTTGAGGTGAAAATATGCGGTCCCTAAATGCAATGAGTTACAAAATACAGAAGAGGCAAAGATACCAACAGGAAGGAGATGTGAGGGCAGAGGCAGAGAGTGAAGATACAGGGTCACGAGCCTAAGACAACTAGAAGCCACCAGAAGCTGGAAGGGGCAAGGAATGGAATTTCCCCCTGGAGTCTCTAGAAAAGTGGTTCTCACGTTCTCCACCTTCCTAACGCCTCCTAATGCCGCAACCCTTTTATACAGTTTCCCATGCCCTGGTGGCCCCCAACCATAAAATTATTTTTGTTCCTACTTCATAACTGTAATTTTGCTACTGTTATGAACCATAATGTAAATATCTGATATGCGAGATGTATTTTCATTGTTACACAGGGGTTGCAACACACAGGTTGAGAATCGCTACTCTAGAAGGTATGAAGGCCTGTGAGAAAAAATTCTGCCACCTTACGCCATTCAATTTATGATACTGTTACAGAAATGAATACAGTGAAATGCATTCAGTAGGGAAAAGTCTCACAGAATCATTTGAACTGAATCCTAAAAAACAGGAAGAAATTTGAAAAGGCAAGAAGTTAAAGCGGTGGGATACTAATTCAGACAGTATGTTCAAATAAGGAGCAATGAAGGGACATGGCACATTTCAGGAAAATTGAAAAAGACCAGGGAAGCTGGACATGTGGCTCCGGGGTCACACCTTTCACAGCAGTAAGTTCGCAGTTTATTCTCAAACATCCCTAAGAAGCAATGAATATTAAAGGGGGCTATATAACAACTGTAGGGCTGAAAGTAGAGAAGAGTGAACATAATTCATAACAATATGGAGTATGGACTGGAGAAAAAAGTCCCGGTGAGCAGAGGACCAGTTATGCAGCTGGCAATATTACCCGGGAAAGTCATGGCAACGGCCTGATACGGGGCAGAGCCCACAGGCTGGGACAGAGATCAAGTGAGCAGCAATTGTTGGCACTTCAATGCTGGTTGACTATCACAGGAGAAGCAGAACTCAAATTAAGCAGAGAGGTTTCCATCTTGGAGAAAAAGAAACAGATTTGGGTGGAGGTTAAAGCAGAAGATAATTTTCATTTTGAAATTTGAAGTTCCCATGGTTAAAAAAAATAAAAACTGCAAATGGAAAAGAAGTGATTTTGATGGGGAAGGATGGGAATACATATTTTGGTTAAAAATGTGATGTGCTAAAGGTAGATGATGAATATAAATTGAAAAAAAAATTTTTTTTAGAGACAGAGTCTCACTTTCTGGCCCTCGGTAGAGTGCCATAGCATCGTAGCTCACAGCAACCTTTAGGTCTTGGGCTTAAGTGATTCTCTTGCCTCAGCCTCCCAAGTAGCTGGTATTATAGGCACCTGCCACAATACCCAGCTATTTTTTTTTTTTCTGGTAGAGACACGGTCTCACTCTGGCTCAGGCTGGTCTCGAACCTCTGAACTCAGGGCGATCCACTCTCCCAGAGTGCTAGCATTACAGGCATGTTCCTACCACACCAGCCTGAAAATTTAATAATGTCCATAATATAAGAAAAAAAGAGAAGTGAAGAAAGTTTGACTGTTTTTTTTGAGTGAAGTGATCTGTGTATTTAGCTACTTTTCTCTAGGCTGGACCTAGACAGATCATAAAATACATTAAACCTGTATCTATCTTTTCTTTAAACAAGTATACTTACTCTTATTGTGTTAAGGAATTGAAGCTCTGATTTAAAATGCAAATTGGGTAATAACACCAACAGTCAATGAACATTTATTTATAATTAGTTTGCCATATTGCTTAACTAACACTTACCCAGGCTAAATAATTAAACCTAAGGCCCAAAACATTTCGATAGGATTGGAAATTAAACAAAAAACAAAACAACAAACAAAGCCCTGAGGGGATACTTCCTAAATATCCTAGTTCACCATCTGCCTATTTTACTCAAAAATACAAAATCATTTCCTTTTCCCTAAAACTAATTCCAAAATTTCTCGTTTCCCAGTAGCACTTTCATTTTTCTTGATGTCCAAACCTCAAAGCTAGAAATTTCCTCTCTTCCCCACCAAAATATCTGATGACACTTATCTCTCACATTCACCCATTTTATTTATTTCCATCCATCATCCTAGTGCATCATCGTATTCCTTATACTCCTTAACCCCAATATGTCCCCCCTCCAATTATCCAAACGTGCATAAAAACAAATATTCTGGTTCACACATACTATCCTTTATCACAATAATTATCCCTTACCAAGTACTCATTGTATTATTTACTTGGCATTTAACTAAATACACAGAACACATAGGTATATAAAAATAACTACACCATCTGTAGCTTAAGTGATTCACCACTTCCCCTGACCTTCTTTGTTTTTGATAATTCAATATATGTATACAGTATAAATTTCCTAAGCTGTTTAAAAGCAAACAATAAAAAATAAGTCCTCTTCCCATCCATGCCCTTAATTTTCCTATTTCTCTACTCAGAGACAAATTGGTAGCAGAATTGCAAGTATTTTGGTATCTGCAAATACATTTCCATTTTTCCTGAGCAATTGGGTTTGCTAAAATGTTCTCCTTACCACAAATATTTGTCTTATTAGAAAGGAATGAGGGTTGATAATTTAGCTCCCTTACATTATAACATGCTATATATGATGGGAACGAAAACAATTTTAAATTTTGCTCATTTGGAATTAACAAAGCAAGTACCCTGTAAAATAAGTGCAATTGTTTTTATGAACACTCATTAGAGCTAAACCATTTTAAAAGCAAAAAGAATTTGCTTGAACCTAAGCTAACCATATGAATTACCTCACTTATTCATTCAACACACCTCTGACTTTACTCTTTAACACTTATTGCTAAACGAATACAACCTTTATGTAACATATGGAGAATCCTTAAGGAATTAAAAGTTGACCTTCCATTTGATCCCACAATTCCAGTACTAAGTATATACCCAGAAAAACAAAAATCATTTTACCACAAAGACATCTGCACCAGAATGTTTACTGTAGCTCAATTCCTAATTATCAAGTCCTGGAGACAGGCCAAAGGCCCAGCAACCCACAAGTGGATTAGCAAGCTGCTTAGTATGTATACCATGGAATACTATTCAGCCATTAAACATGATGGAGACTTTACATTTTTATGTTTACATGGATAGAGTTGGAACATATCCTTCCTAGTAAAGTATCTCAAGAATGGAAAAAAGGGCTCGGCACCTGTGGCTCAAAAGGCTAAGGTGCCAGCCATGTACACCTGAGCTGGAGGGTTCGAATCCAGCCCAGGCCCACCAAACAACAATGACGGCTGCAACCAAAAAATGTACGGACGTTGTGGTGGGCGCCTGTAGTCCCAGCTACTTGGGAGGCGGAGGCAAGAGACTCGCTTGAGCCCAGGAATTGGAGGGTGCTGTGAGCTGTGATGCCACCGCACTCTATCCATGGTGACAGCTTGAAGCTCTGTCTCAAAAAAAGGAAGAAAAGTATTCAATGTACTCAATACTATTATGAAACCAATACATAAGCACTTACACATTCATACTAATGATAAATATGGTATAGCAAGGCAGGGAGGAGAAAGAGGGGAGGGCATGTGGTGGGATCTTGTCTAATGTGTGCAATGCAAGAGTATACTTCCAAATAACGAAGAATAAATTAGAAATGTCTTACCACAGAAAATTAGTGAGGTGATGGATTTGTTAATCAGTTTAATTTAAGCATTCCACACTATATATCAAATCATCACATTGTACCCTATAAATGTATACAGTTATGCTTTAATAAAAAATTAAATTTAAAAAATATAAATAAAACTTATTGCTATCTTTGCTTCCACTTACCCAGGGGAGCCACTTCACTTTTCTTATCTGTCAGAGCAAATGATACTTTTTGGCATTATGAAGGAGAACCTTACAAGAATATCTGTGTATAAAGTGAAAATCGAGCACAGTACAACCTGCCTAACACTTTCAAACAACTATCACCCACAAAAGACAGAATATCAAGTTTGTATCAAACTCAGCCTGGAAAATACTTCATACTGAGAAAATCATCATGATCATATATACCATAATAAAAATATGAAAACTTCATAATAAAAATATGAAAAATATGAAGGTCTGTTAATCCCATTGTATATACCCTCTGTGTCATATTCTTCCCACTAATGTAATAATTATATTTCATATATGTATTTCTCTTTTTCTCCCTCCTTCCATTTCAAAAACTTATAGTGGAATTAAATGTGGGTATGATTCATTTCCTCCAAGTATGGTGGTACTGTTCATTTTTGATAGACCTATCTCCTTAGCCACACTGTAATTATTCTTTAGAAACCCAATGTTAAAATATGTGCATGGCCAGTACTTAGCAAATATTTTGACAATGTTATTTGGTAAAATAATATGAACTGTATGGATTCTTGCAATCAGGATAAAAACAAGAATAGGCCGTGGGGCCAGAAGAAATACTAAAGACAAGATTTATCTGATATGAACCTCTGATGCACAAAGGGGAAGTAGAGTTATAGAGTTTCCTGATATAGAGTCAAACCTCTTACTTATGAAATAAGCTGGTTCATAAAACACTCACAAGGTGCTAAATAAAGATACTGAAGGAACCCAGGGAATTTTACTCCAAAAGATGACATCAAGATATGCTTACTAATTTATTCTGTAAAGGCTTTTTAAGAATCAGCAAATGCTAAAATAGGCTGAATTCCAATTCTTCTTTTTCTACCTGAAGATTGGACCCTCCGAAGAGCACACTTACCTCCAGTCCCCTCCCGGATACTTCAGCGCTTGTCACAGAAAAGAAGACTGAGAAACAACCAAACCTGGATAGACTTCTTCACAAGGTAACATGTATCTCTCAGATTCACTCAAATTCCAAAGATAATCACTTACAAGTTAATTTCTGCCTCCAGGGTCTATTCATTTTCGCTAATAATCATTTACTATTCCTCAAAGAAATTGTCTACATTCCCCATTTCTCCCTTCCCTTTGAAGAAGGGTTTATAAGCATCTGGTCCTCATTGGGTTATTGGGCAATCAAACTCCTGTGATTTTCCTCCATTCACGTTAAATAAATGTTAAATGCTTTTGTCTCCTATCAATCTGCCTTTTGTCAGATCCTTTTCAACAAATCTTCAGAGGGTGAAAAGGAAGATTTCCTTTGTCAATCCTGTAACATAAAGCCTGAATCAAAGTTCAATTGGGGTAATTTTTTTTCTCTGATACACCTATGGAAGCTTCAGTTCCCCAGCTCCCATAACAGTCACACGTTTTGTACTTTAGGAATATAACACTAACACAATCACTCTAGGCAGCAAATAAGAGAATCTCTAAGCCATTCTTCAATTCAACCCATCTCTCACCTATTCTCTGTTCATGGCATTGAATAGACTCATCTTTGCTTTACTCATCCAAAAACAATTCTGAGTCTAAGAATTGCTGCCACATTCCAGTTTGCTTACTTTCTTTGTTGTACTCATAACTAAGTATCAGTATTGTCATTTCTCCAGCTCAGAGGTTATCTTGTGAGGTGGGGAGGCGGCATGTGCTTGCTGGTTTTCACTTTTCTCCAAGATAGTAATAGAGCAGGGTTTGTCTTGGCTTTGCCTTGTCTGGGTTCCAAAGATACTAAGATCATGACTTAGCTACTATTCTAATCATGTCTTTGCTTTTTCATTTCCCTAAGCCTAGCAAGCTGACATCAAAGTTAGTCTTACAAGTAACTAATCTTACAGCTAACTATTTGGTAATATTTGAGGGTCTTTGTGGAAAAAAAAATAACCTAAGAAGATCCCAATGTGCTATAACACAGTTAAAAACTATTTTGCTGCAATTAAGTTTTATTCAAATATATTTAAAAGGTTCAGTGAAGGGGAAAAGGAAACCAATGTCTATTTAAGAGGCATTTTGGCTTGAACAGAAAGGAAAGTTGTAAATTGCAGCACTTTGATGAAAAAAAGTTTCATTGGTAAAGACCAATTCATCATGAAGGAGCAGGGTATGGGTGGGAATTGGAATGAGCCCGTGGTGAGGCTAACAAGAGAAAGAGAAATTACTAGTGCTAGAATGTTGGTTACCCGGGTAACTAAATACAGACAGGACACTGAACACTATAGGATCTGTGAAATTAAATAATTCAAACTTAAAACAATTCAAATTTAAAGCTCTTGAAACTTTAAATTACCCTGAGCCTTGAGAGAAATATGGCTATGCAACCCAGGTCACATAGAACGCTGCTTCAACTTTTGCCTTTTTTCTCTCTCTCTTTTCTGTAAATAATGAAGACCAACTGCTTCCAGAGATAAGACCCTTTCAGATGACTACCCCTCCTCATAGAATAATAATGCAGTCTTCCTTGGAACATAGCAATGTGTCACCAATCAAAGCCCTGTGGCCTATACACCTAGTCTTATATGGAAAATGTCCTAATCCTGCTGGAGTTTCTCTGTTCTCTGCCTATATAACTGAACTTTTCACTTCTGCACTTTGAGAATCCTGAACCTATTCATCTGGAATCAGTGAGTTTCTGGGTGGCCATCCTCAAACTTTGTGCTTGAAAAACTTCTGTACTTAATCATGATTCTGAATCTCATTATTTAAGGTTGACAGACGTTAATTGGAAGAAGAAAATTAAAAAAAAAAAAAGCAGAGTGATTTGTTGTTAATGTTATTAATTCATTTGTTTTTAACCTCTTTTCTTCTTGAGGGAAAAAAATAATACATTTTTTTAAAAAAGAGGGAAGAGTATGCTATGGTAGAAACAAACATACCAAATTATTTGGAAAAAATGAAAATTAGACACTAAGATCATATATTTGATTTACAGCAGTGTTTCTCAAATTTTAATGTACATATATTCTCCTAGGGATTTTGTCCAGGTGAGAATTCTAGGCAGTGGGTCTAGAGTAGGATCTGAGATTCTGCTTTTCTAAGAAGCTCTCAGGTCATGAAGACCACACTTTTGAGGAGCGAACACAGAATATCTCAAGGTTCCATTACTGTGCAGAAACCCTCTGAAAAGAAACTATAAATTATGTCATTGTATCAACAAAATATCGAGGATAAGGCCAGTATTCCACATTTGTTTATTCAACCTATGGTTTCTCAATTAGTCTGTTTTCCATTTCTAGAGAGCTTTTTTAAGGAAGGATTAGAGTCTATGCCTAAAGACATCTCCACTATTTTAAAACTAAAATTGTTTAATTTCCCAATAAAATATGTGGAAAGCACAGGGAAAAATGCCTATTCTTTGCCATAGGTCCTCCACCTCTTCCCCAAAGTCAAAACAGAAATATGTAATATATATGCATATTTGAATATATTAATTCAAAACAGAAATATATAAATCAGCATACAAATATAAATGCAAATATGTATACATATAGTGTAATCGTCTTCAAAGTAAGTTTGTTTCTTTGATTTTTACCAAACGTGGTTGAACTTTCTCAGAATTTACATGTCAAGTGGAAAGCTCATTGCACAGCATTTCATATTCAGTTGAAGAAATCAGGATAGAGCTTGGTTCAGAGCTGTGTGCACAGAAAGGTTTTCTGGCAAATATAAAGCAAAATTTGTTTTTATATTTATCTTAAGAAATCAAAGCAAAAATTCTATCAAATTTTCTTTATATTTTTGGAAAAAGAAATTGAGGCAAGAAAGGTGGGCAATTCTTCCAGGGTTAATGAGTTAGTGTAAGAAACGCCATCAAGACCTGCAGCGAGTAGCGCCGGCCCCCTATACCAAAGGTGGCGGGTTCAAACCCGGCCTCAGCTGAACTGCAAAAAAACCCCAGACAACTAGCTAGGCATTGTGGCAGGTGCCTGTACTCCCAGCTACTCAGGAGGCTGAGGCACTAGAATCACCTAAGCCCAGGAGTTGGAGGTTGCTGTGAGCTGTATGATGCCATGGCACAAGTGAAACTCTGTCTCTAAAAAATTTAAAAAAAAAAAAAAAGAACTACAGCTTTCTTCTTGATTGCGGTGTTATCTTTTCTTTGACCTGCTTTTTTTTTTTTTTTTTTTTTACAGTTTTTGACCAGGACCAGGTTTGAACCTGCCACGTCTGGCATATGGGGCCGGCGCCCTACTCCTTTGAGCCACAGGCACTGCCCAGTAGTATTTTCTTTACTGTACCATTTCTCATGATGTGAAAGTATACTCTTCAATACACTGAAAATTACTATAATCTAAGAAGCAAATGAGATATCATAGTATGAATGCCAAATGGAGGGGGGAGAAGTCCATTCAATAACAGTACTTCTCCCCAAGCCATTTCATTATAGCATTAATGAGGAAAAAACTGGTTTCATTATACATCATTTCACATAAAGGTGCATTTTCAGGAACCCATAAACAACAAGAAGTGAGGACTTACTGTGTATTACTTAATATTAACCTGAAATGTTTTCTACTGCTTCTTGAAATTAAAGGGATAATATGAAAAGAAATACCCAATTTTTAATCATGCTTGACCACCTATGACCTTCAGGTCAGAAGTGTTGTGAACCCCAGTCCCAGGTGAAATCACAGGCCCTCCAGATGGGCAAGCTCAGGGGGAAGCATATAATTACCAAAAACAAAATGAGGATGAGGATGAGAATAAGCTGTAGGGATAGAATAGTAACGAGGGTCCATACAATAGTAGGATATGCAGAGATTCCTGGAGATGATGATTTATTAAGAGATCTCCAGAAATAAAATCCCTACATATCCCTTACAGTCTTGATTAATGGTTGTACAATAAAACAATTCCAGCACTAACATCCTTATGCCACTAGCTGGAGAACAGCTTCTAACCTGACTCCCAAGTCATAGAAACAAAGGCTCTTATGTGAGGAAAAGACCAGAAATTCAAAATGACCTAGTTTTACTTTCAAGAAGACTGTACTATGATGACTCTTGATGTCTAACTACAAAAAAACTTTTAACTAAAATAACCAAAATTTTGGGATTGTAATACATAAGATATCTATGTTAAAACCGAGTCCTATGGACCTTGGAAACTGTGCTCTAATTCAGCAATTTAAGCTAAGGTAAATAGGTCTAAATAAAAATTACAACAATGATTATCATAAATAATCCAAGGGTGATTTCAATTCATTTTAAACCTAGAATGTGATTTTCTAAGTGAAGCAATACATAGAGCTTTCAATAATGGCTATGGCAAAAAAAAAAAAAAAAAAAAAATTGTCCTCCATTCTCTTGAACGAGAATCATGAAAAGCCCTTGTCATTACACTGAAGGAGAGCAGAGCTTCTCAGACCTTCCCACGGAGCACCACACAGACCCAGTGCATTACACACACCATGCTGATAAGACTACAGCGCAAGAGTCAGAATGGCAGGAACTGGAGATTAGTCCCAGGAAACAAGAAGGCTCCCACTGCAATGACATTCCTGTGGTCAGATCACCTAAGGGTGTGTTTCTCCTACTGTAATGTGCATATAGTTCCCCTAAGGATATTACTGAAGTGCAGATTCTGATTTAGTACATCTGGAATTGAGTCTGTTATTTTTATTTCTAGCATGGTCCCCAGCAATAGTTGCTGGTGTCTGGATTACACTGTGAGAAGCACAGATGACAAGTCAGGCTCTCTTCTCTGTTTTCATCCATCTTATGCTGTTATAACAGAATACCTGAATCTGGTGATTTATGAAGAATAGAAATGTTTTTCTCACGACTCTGGAGGCTAGGTAGTCCATGATCTGGGAACCGGCAGGTTGGTGTCTGGTCAGGGCCCCGTCTGCATTTCCAATATGGTGCCTTGATTACTGCATTTTCCAGAGGGGAACACAGTTCCTCACACGGCAGGAAAGAGAGCATGAACCCACTCCTGCAAGCCCTTTTTACAGCATTCCATCCCCAGAGCTAAATATGCCCCATTAGGGCACCACTCCCAGCACTGTTGCATTTAAGAGTAAGCTTCTACATGCGTTGTGGAGGCGTCAAAATATTTGAACTACAGAATATCCCCAAATGAGTGATTCTTATCAAAGAGTCAGTGTGATAGAGAGGCTCTTGGATGTGGGATATTTTGTTCCACTCTTTCTACTCTGCCCTTCAAAAGGCCATCAAAATTGAGTCAGGTGCAAAACCAAAGGAGGGTCTCTAGCAAATGTAGCCTCCAGACCAAATGGTTCTGCCACTTAATCTTGGATGATGTACAAAGCTTATGTTATCCTCCAATAAAAGAGTTTAGAAGAAGCACTTAGGGCAGGGGTCCTCAAACTTTTTAAACAGGGGGCAGTTCACTGTCCCTCAGACCATTTGAAGGCTGGACTATAGTTAAAAAAAAACTATGAACAAATTCCTATGCACACTGCACATATGTTATTTTGAAAAGGAAAAAAAAACAAAACGGGGGTGGCACCTGTGGCTCAAAAGAGTAGGGCGCCAGCCTCATATACTGGAGGTGGTGGGTTTAAACCAGCCCCGGCCAAAAACTGCAAAAGAAAGAAAAACCAGAACAATTACAAATACAATATTTAAAATGAAAAAAAAGGCATCCCCTATCTGCAAAAGAAAAAAGACCTCCTAACTTCAGAAAAAGAAGGCCCCCCCTTAACCGCAAAAAAAGGCACTACTAACTGCAAAATTAAAAAAAAAAAAAATAGAACTCCTAACTTAAAAAAAAAAATAAATCCTAACTTTTTCTTACCCAGGTCCTCAGGCAGCAGCAGGCTCTGCACAGGCAAGCTCGTGACTCGTCTGATCACAAGTCTCACCCGCGACTGAGAGGAGGAGTAGAGAGAAGGAGGGGAGTCAGAGAGTGCAGCATACATTACACACATGTGCACTGCGGCCTGGAAGAGTCAGCTGCTAAGCAGGACAGGCAGTGGCAGCAAAAACACCCAGTAGGCCAGATAAATGTCCTCGGCGGCCGCATGTGGCCCGCGGGGCCGTAATTTGAGGACCCCTAACTTAGGGTTTAGAATTAAGGCCACGTGCCCTTCAGAAGGTATTATCTTTTGGTTTGCTACTTGGCTTCAATGCTGGATGGGACATCAGTTGACCATTCAACATACACTGCCACCATAAAGTAGGTACTATTAGATCAATTTAGGTGTGGACTCCAGATTACCTAGCAGCTTTCCATAATTAAATAGAAGTGATTTATGCAATTTGGACTGACAGAACCTTAAAAGACGTGAGTAAGTTGCAAGAGCTTGTTCCTATCACCAGTAACACAACTCCAGCTTCACCTCTGAGCCTTGCTCAACTCAAATCTATACTAGCAAAAGAGTTCCCTAATAGCTATGTAATATGTGACACAAGATAAGACTGTTCTATTAATACTTCAACATGATAGCACCTCCCAGGGATGAAAGCCAAGAACAATGGAGAAGGCAAATATTTTTTATGTGCAAAATTTAAGGAGTCACTTAAGATCTCTCACTTTGCCTGGAAAGAACAATGGGTTAAAGTCAGGATTTGTACACATATAAGATACCTATGTAATGGCTCATTTTTTAACTATGTCAGCTTCTTGGAAAGAATAAAACCAAGATCAGAAATATTACATAGAGATTAGGGGACCACAGCTTTAAAATAAATTATGTCTCATGTACCACATAAATGCTCACCAGAAGACATTCTCTATGGAAAAATATTCATTTTGAGGATATTCTCTTCCACTGCAAGAGCAGCTAGACATTTGTTTAATGACCTTGTAAAGAAAGAAGCCATGGTGGCCATGCACCTGGGAAGCTGAGGAGGGTGGATCACCTCCTGGAATATGGATAATATGGACTATCCCATTCTGAGCCCCATTTGCCCTGGTAAAAGCAACCCTGCAACCTAGGGTTTGATTGAACTGGAGTTTTTTTTTTTGTTTGTTTGTTTGTTTATTTGTTTACAGACAGAGTCTCACTGTCACCCTGGGTAGAGCGTCAGGGCGTCATCATAGCTCACAGCAACCTTACACTGTTGGACTCAAGAGATCTTGTCTCAGCCTCCCAAGTAGCTGGGACCACAGGTGCCCACCACAATGCCCTGATAGTTTTTCTATTTTTAGTAGAGACAGGGTCTCACACTTAGGTTGGTCTTGGGCTCTTCAGCTCAGCTGATTCACCCTCCTTAGCCTCCCAGAGTACTAGGATTACAGGTATGAGCCACTGCACCTGGCCAGCATGGGGGTTTTAAAAAAAAAGGAAGAATAGGTATCTAACCAGAAGAACAAAAACCATTTTACCACAAAGACATTTGCACTAGAATGTTTATTATGGCTCAATTCAAAATTGCCAAGTCATGGAAGCAACCTAAGTGCCTATCAACCCATAAATGCATCAACAAACTGTGGTGTATGTATATCATGGAATATTATAGTCATTAAAAAAGATGGAGACTGTACATCTTTTATATGTATCTCTATGGAATTGAAATACATTCTTCATAGTAAATTATCTCAAGAATGGAAAAATAAATACCCAGTGCACTCCATACTAATATGAAATAAATATATAAACAACTACATGCTCGTAAGAACAATAAAACCCTAACATAGCCCAGTTTGGGGGTAGAGGGAAGCAGGAGGGCAGAAGACATTTGGCAGAAAGAGGGAGGGCATGAGGTGGGAGCTCACCAAAGGTGCACATTGTGAGGGTATAACACGCCTCCTGAGTGAGGGGCTCTTCTACAAATGGAACTTTGTAGAAGTTCCTGGAAGTGAAAACAATGTAACCTAAAAACTGTACCCTCATATCAATTTGAAAAAATGAAAATACTAAAAAAAAAAAGAAAAATGGAAGAATAATTCCAAGATAGAACATTAAAAGATCACATTGCTTCAACTGAGACTGCCACCTGACAATTTGAGGATTCTTACCTACTAAGGAACAAATAGAAAAGAGAATAATAATGTTGGTCAGAAAAACCAGTCCTCTCCAACAAGGAAGAATAAGGTTGCCTGGACACCCTAAAAGCTAGAAAGAATAAGAGTACAACCTAAGTGGTCCCTCTTTATACTACTGCAGCTTTGCACAGGCACAACTATTCTTCAATTCTGTGTGAAGAATTATGTATTCTTCAATTGTGAAATACTCTGTTTCCCATCCTCAGCTTATCTTTTCAAGGAAAAACCTATAGAAATTCTCCCTAGTTTGTCTTGATATAAGTTTATCTGCAATATTCACTAAGTTTCCAGTGAATTATTTAAAAATTTTATAAAAGAGCCTTTTAGTAGTAAGTAATGGATAGTCACGCTGGATTTGGCAATGGATTATAGAAAATGACTTTCTTGTTCCTTCAAGTAACAGCGGAGCAACTATCTTTTACCACTCATTACTCTTTCCAGAGAGACAGGTGTATGTGTATTGAGTCAACCCACAACAGGAGAAATTTCAAAAAGTAATTGATCAGTGTTCTATTTGTCCCTCTATATGGCAAAAGCAGTAATATATTTTAAAAGCAATTTCCTGTCCATAATGGAACTATTTGTGTGGTTTTGTAAATGAAGATATATTTATATTTTGTACAACATACATTTTATAGCCTGAAACAAATCAAATGTATCAAGTCTACTGAACTGAACTAAAGAAAGTCTCCTTTGTAATAAAAAAGCATCTAATTATTTTTTTCTGTTTAGAACATCTTTAGCTCTGACAGATACACAGGGACACCAGTCTCTTAGCATAATGTAGCAGGGCTGCTTTGTTCACATAAAACAGTGGGTAAAACATAAAACCTGCACTCATCTCTAATTCTGTAAATTTATATAGCACAAGGATGTATTTCTTTTTTATAAAAAATAATTTTAGGTTTTTATCTTTAAAGTTTACCTTCTACTGAAAATATAAGTGCCACAGAAAAAAAAGAAATTCTTTTCTATTTTCCCTCATCATATAACACCTATTCTACATCATTCTACTAATGTATAAATACAGATTTGTCACTAATTAGTATGCTTAATACAAAGAATGAAACTATATTGGAAACCACAACTCTGCTATATGTAGCTCTTACTATTCCTTAGAACTTGCACTGGGAACCTGTTAATTTCCTGCTACAAAGCCAAAAATGCATTTATAGTTCAACTACATGGCTCAAATGTATATATGTAGTTATCCATAACAAAAACTTTAGGTAGGCTATAGTATTGGGCAATTTCTAAGCTTTAATAACCTCCCATCTTATTTTTCTATTATCTGTTACCAGATCTCATTTATCTTTACTCTTACTTTCAGAAATTCAAGTATCTTCATAATTACTGCCAACGACATTAAATGTACCCATTCCTCAGAAACACATGCAATGTACAAGTAGGGCTCTATTCACATAAATTATACTATTTAATGCTCCACAAAACCATGTACCTCTTCTCACATTTGAAAACTCTTATTCCTTTAATGAAGATTTAGAATAGATGTTCTCATGATATTATAAAATTAAGTTTTATGAGTAAAATGACTAATGGTGCTAAAATCCCAAGGATTTTGTTTTAAATAAAATCTGTAAGGGCGGCTCCTGTGGCTCAGCGAGTAGGGCGCCGGCCCCATATACCGAAGGTGGCGGGTTCAAGCCCAGCCTCGGCGAACTGCAAAAACAAAAAAATAGCCGGGCGCTGTGGCGGGCGCCTGTAGTCCCAGCTACTCGGGAGGCTGAGGCAAGAGAATCGCTTAAGCCCAGGAGCTGGCGGTTGCTGTGAGCAGTGTGACGCCACGGCACTCTACCCAGGGTGATAA
>CAUYON010105387.1:0-20196 GCA_963573935.1 Arctocebus calabarensis
ATGGCATTTTCTTGATCACTATATAAAGACATTGATACTCTACATTTAATAAGTTTCCCCAGTACCCTGCTAAGATGCACCGTAGGTGTGATCCCACCAATTGCCCTCCCTCCACCCATACTCCCCCCTCCCCTCCCCTTAAAGGGGAAAGCCAGGGAGACTTTTTAAGGGTGCTTTTAAATAGACATTACTCAGTGTCAGTGTTGATAAATGAGGCACAGGAGCTGTCTGCCAAATGCCAAGAGCTAGGGAGAATGCTTACATTTGGATTCCACCTGTTCAGGTCAGAATACAGCTGCCAGTGGCCTGCGCATACCTATAGATACAAATAAGAGTAGATAATATTTCTGGTTTGGAGATTTTCATGGGCATTGTTTTTTTTCAAGTTCTGCGGGCGACCTTATTCAGATTAGGGTCTCATGATGTGCTTCTAATAAAAATAGTCGCCTTATTTATCAGATTCTAAAGCACCTTCACTATAAATCACTATAAATCATTCCACTATTTTCTAAAAAACTAAGAAAAAATAAAGCTGCTAATCGATGGCACTTCTTTTGTATCCCTGTGGGTTTCCTTGGCTCATTTACACATAAATTTTATGCTACTCATTATTTTTGCAAAAGAGATTTTCTTTTCTTAATAAATTATTTTAGAAGAGTTTTAATAGAGAAGTTGTAATAATAGGAAAAAGAAGGCTTGTATTCTTTATACCCCAATGTTTCTTCCATTAACGCCTTACATCAATGTGGTACATTTGTCACAACTAATGGCACATTATTAACTGAAGCCTGTACTTCAATTTCCTTAGTTTTTGCCTAAGGCCTTTTGTCTTTGTTCCAGGATCCTACCCAGGACACCCCATTGCGTTTAGTAGCATGTCTTGTTGGGGTCCTGTAAACTGTATCAGTTTCTCAGACTCTCCTTATTTTTTATGACCTTGACAGTTTTGAGGTCTCTTGGTTAGATATTCTGCAGAAAATCCTTCAGTGTAATTTTGTCCGATGTTTTTCTCATGGTCAGACTTCGGTGTGCACTTTTAGGGAGGAAATATCCATTACTTTTTTGAAACATGAAAGGCAAACAAAAAGCAAAGATGAGGTTAAATTACTACCAAATTTCTTCACCTTGGGAGTCCAAATCTTCTGCTTCGGCATTCAAGTCAGCCTGGTGCACAGACTTGTTTTCCCAGACAGTATTAGTCTCTGTGCCAGCCAGAACATTGGTGATGCAGCATTTTAAAACAATTCTCTGCTGGATTTTCTTCCAAATCACTGACCCTCTTCTGCCAGCTTTCAAACTGTCACTTTCTTGACTTTACTAGAAGGTGTCAGGCAAGGACACCAAGATCACAGTGCTTAGACAACTACGACTGTCAGATACCATCAATTAGGAAACACATTTGGGATATTTGCAAAGATGGAGGGGAAAAATGTACCTTAGATTCAATGAAATATGGGATTATGCCATTTTTAACATGCCATAAAATAATTTTCAATTTAATATTGGTAAATTACTACTTGAAGTTTACACATAACTATGTTACTTTTTATATCTCTAAATCAAATTAAAACCAGTAAATTCCCACCAACCAGATTAACATGCAATTGAATTTCCCTTTCTTAGGATTCCATTTCTTTCAAAATCTCAAGGAGCTAGAGCAGCCCCCATGGAGTTCTGTCTGTCTGACTTTCACATGTGTTGGAAGAGCTGCAGAGCCGACTCATTCACGCCATCACTGCACTGAACCCAAAGTGTCAGTCCCCTACTACCCCACCTGGTACTGCTGGCTTGGGTCCCAGCATAGGCTGGCACAGTTCCTGAGAGGAGACCCTTTGCAGCCACTGGCTCAGTCCAGGGTCCTTGCTAGGATTCTCAGTGGCAGCTCTAGGTGCCCACTCTCTGCCTCCCAAAGCAGTCATTTCTGAAGATCCAGCCACCCAAGCTGAGCAGTTGTGGAGGATGGGCTATAAGGTAGCAGGGCCCCCACAGCCTGGGGAGTTGTTCAGGGAGTGATCCACAGCTAGCTTTAACAACAAACGTGCTTTTCTACTCTGCCGGAAGTCACGTAGCCCCTGCATACTTTCCTTTTTATCTTGCCAGCAAGCAGGCAACTTTTCCTCCTTAAAGTTAATCTTTACCCCATGTGCCAAGATTTACGTCATTTAGTAACCTTGTTTAAGATACTATATAAATCAAGCTGGAAGCACAGTTCAGTCTGTGGTTGCAGTCTCAGGTGCTCTGGTCCTCCCGGTCCCATCTTTGTCTCTTGAGCATGTCTCAATGTGAATGTCCCTCGTGCATTTTATTTCCTCCTTCCCCACCATTCCCACTCTGATTTGTTCTCCTTCTTTGTGCTGGTATGTGAAAAGCAGTGTAGGAGGCAATTCTGGCCTCTTCCGGGGAACCCATAAGGACCATCTTCCTCTTGGGGAATGTGCCACAGATTAAGCCTCATTGTTCTTTTTTAAACCTCCAAATAAATAGTGGGGTAACCCCACTTCTTTCTCTTTCCTTTTAACATGAAAATAAACTTAATTACTGGCAAAGGTATTTATAGACTATCTTTAACAGGCTCAAAGCACCCTACATTTTGATCTTGAAACCTCTCTGGGCCTTGAGGAATGTCTGATCCTGATTGGATCCAGACCTTAAAGCAAAATAGGGTCAGCACAGATCTGGTTTCTACAAGATACTCATAAGCCAGGCTCTCCTTAGCTGACTGAGAAGGCAGCTCTCTGTATCTTAGGATTTCAGGGGTGAAGGAAAGGAATTAGGAAGGGCACTAGATGGAAAGATTGCCCTAAATTGTTATTTGATATCCTACATATATGTATAGGAGGACTTACATTTTTCTTATGTCGTTAAAATAAAATAGGCCATGAGTTAGGGGTATTGTAGTTTAGCTTGGCATGAAACCAAACTGTTAAAGAGGTAGCAAAGGTAAATAATTATTTTGTGTTTTGTTTTGTTTTGTTTTCAGGCCATATTACCTGATTTCTTTTAGAATTATCCTGGCTTATTTTTGTTTCTTTGATAGACACTCTCATGGCAGAAACTTTGCATGGCACAAATAAGCTTCACTGTGACAGCATTCGGAAACAGGGAGGCTTGTACTGCAGGTGTCCTCTCAGGCAGCAGTCCTCAGCTTTTTTGTCACCAGGGACCAGTTTCATGGAAAAAATTTTTTCCAGGAGGGAGAAGGGAGGTGGGACAAGAGGCAGAGGAGATCGGGTAGTGATGCTGTGTGGTCTGGTTCCTAACAGGCCATGGACTGTTACTGTTACCATGGGGTCCAGGGGTGGGGGACCTCAGCTCTCATGGAAGCTGCACCAAAATCTGAGAATTGGAATTTATCAAACCACAATCATGGGAGGGTTATTTGCATTACAAAAAAAAAATCCAGCCTTCACTGAAGAAGTAGATAGATTTCTTTAAATAGCAAGCTATCCACATCCTACTCCACAGAACAATTTGCTAATCCAGCAAATTAGATTCAACGAGTCTGCAACAATGCATAGGCTTAAGTATTAAGAATGGGAAGTGTGTTAAGGTAGCTGCATTCTACACAAGTGTTCTTACATTGAATTTTAGTTATATATCCTCTCTACATGAAGATGTAATATATTTTGACAGAGATTTTGATTAGGCTACAATGTATTTATTTCCCAGATGCTACAAATCCACACAGAATTTCATTGTACAAAACAGAAATGAAAATCTAGTTTTATTTTCCATGCTTGTGTTTTCAGCGGAGCATGAAGACTCTGGAATACCTGAATGTTGGAAGTGTTTAATGAGCGGTGAGAGCCAGCTCAGACCCCCAGGTCCTGACATCTGTTCCAATTTGTAATTGGCTGTCACAGCTTATACTTTATGCTGTGATCATAAAAAAAGCATTTTTAAATTGCCCACATCACTGTATATTTTGGATCATGGCACTATGCTTGGCTTCTGTATGTGTTATTTTTCTAGGTCTTTTTAAAAAAATTCACTAGGCACAATTGATTTAATCGGTATCAAGAAAGGAACTAAAAGGTAACCTCTCTGTTTTCTCAATGAGAACAATTTAGAAAAAGTAAGAATGTACCTTTGTTTTCTAGAACTGAATTCCTGAGATTTTGTGGACTTCAGACAGTTACACAATTTCCAGGGCCAACTACAAAACAGAAATGCAAGGCCCCTAATTTGAAAAACAAGAAAAGAATTGTCATTAAAAGATACTAAAATATAAAGCTTTTTCCTCTCTCCCCTGGTCCCTCCTCTTAATTTGTCATGATGCTGTTTTATTTACTATTTAATGTCATTTTCAGTAAAGAAAAATTTAAAAAATTTAAAAAATTATTAGCATGGTTTATCTTTTATCTTTATATTATGCAATTACAGTTTTAAACGCAAATGTGAATTTCCTAAGTGGAATTACTGAAATTGCACTTAGTGGAGTCACTCACCTGCAGGCTCCATTGTCCCATGAATGTCCCATGGCTCCTATTTCGTAGTTCATATACGCCTATGTATTTTGTTCTTGCCAGAATAGTGGACATGCTACACAAAACTAGCTCCACTTCTTACCTCGCTATTTTTTTTTTTTTTTTTTTTTTTTGCAGTTTTTGGCCAGAGCTGGGTTTGAACTGGCCCCCTCTGGCAGATGGGGCCAGCACCCTACTCCTTTGAGCCACAGGCACCGCCCTTAGCTCACTTCTTCATCTGTGCATATTCTGACCAACACTGTTCAACTCAGTGTAGAGGAAGAACTGAAAAGGATAAGAACTCTGGGATGCTCTGTCTCTCCCTTTGCTTTCAAGTCCTCATCCCAGCATAAGCGGTTAGCTAACACAGGGTAGCATCAGAGGGCGTGGTTGGCCAATGTCAATTGGTGCGTGAGAAAGAAAGGGTCGTTCACGTTTCTTAAAATGCCATGCCTTCTTTCTGCATTGAAGCAAGTTCTGGTTGCCGGGGAAAGTGTGGCCTCTCAGACCTCCTTGTACCCACCCTGTTACTCGGCTATGGATGCGACATGCTTACTGTGTTCTGCCTTTGAGTCTTGCTGAACTCCCACCCATTCGGGTTCCCCTGGATCGCGAGGCTCATGGACCGCCTTGAATGTCCCAAGAAAGCAGGAAGGCAGGGAGCTGCAGATGGGCGAGTGGTTCCCGTCTCCTCCGCTCACCCGCAGGCTCCATTGTCCCATCAGACTTCCCTTTCAAGACAGGAGCTGAGGGCGGCGCCTGTGTATCATTAAGTAGGGCGCCGGCCCCATATACCGAAGGTGGCAGGTTCAAACCCGGCCTCGGCCAAACTGCAAAAAACCAGAAAAATAGCCGGGCGTTGTGGCAGGCGCCAGTAGTCCCAGCTACTCGGGAGGCTGAGGCAAGAGAATCGCCTAAGCCCAGGAGTTGGAGGTTGCTGTGAGCCCTGTCATCCCACGCCACTCTACCGAGGGTGATATAGTAACACTCTGTCTCTACAAAAAACAAACAAACAAAAAAACAGGAGCTGAAAGACCAAAGTGTTAAGAATTCAAGATAGAAACAGCAGTGCATTAATCCAAGCATGGGACACTTCTGACCTGGGGCCTGTGCAAGTCTGACACAAGCCCGCCCGCGGGGATCCTCGCCCGACCATCCCGTGTACAAGGTGGGGTGATAAAGTGACATTGGCGCCAGGCAGGAGCGCTATGTGGAGTAACTGAGTTACGAATATAAAGTTCTCAGTCTGCAGAAAGCAGCTCTCAGGACTAGTGTATCGCTCTATCTCCGCCCCCCAAATCAGGAAATGGTGCTTGTATTTCCACTAGGGAACTAGCGTATTTGATTAGGGTCAGGCCTTCCCTGTAGGAGCCCCACTCAGCAAGACAGGCTTTCAAACACGCGAGACTCTGGAGCAGAATGAATGCTCCTTGTTCTGTGCGGTGGTGGGCAGGGAACTGCGCGATCTTCAGCAAGGCTCCGAGCTGAGGTCAAGGGTCTGCCTGGGTATCTTTATTCAGTGGCAATCACTGAGGCAGTTTATAGCCAGTAGCGCTGTGCGGGGCATTCAGGAGACAAAGGCACAAGTCATTAAAAGCAGTGCAGTTGCCAGGTTGTCTCCCTCTGAAAATGAAGTCAGCTTGGTAGAGGAGGCCTCTGTTCTGAACTCATGGAGGGGACATGTTTGAACCCAGAATGGAAACAAGACAAAGAATGACATCTGCCGGAGTAAGTAAGGGTAAGCACTGGTTAACTGCAGCATCCAAGTGAAATTTGATACAGAATGAGTTCCAGGGTCCAAAGTTCCTGAAGAAATATTATAAATAATACTCCTCAACTCTAGTCCTCTACTGTTCCTGGTAGACCAGCTTATAAAATGCTATTTGGTATGCCCAGGGTGTATTTGTTTTCTTTACAATATTTCACCAAGCATTCAACTTAGAAATATCATTTTTTTTTAATTTACTAAATTATAGCCCCTTATTGAGTTAGTATACATGGCTTGCATTAACAATTTTATTTAAAAGCTAAATATTTTTAAGAAATTGTATATATTTTACTGGGATGGTCTTTTTAATTTTTCAGATTAGTAGAGGGTACAAATGATTAGTTTACATTGTTTATGTTTGTTAGGTAAAGTTCGAGTCGATCCCTTCACCCACAGGGTGTGCAGTATACCCTTATTTTACTGATATGTTTTAAGTAAAAACAATGCTACCCTATAAATTGTACATTTAAAAAATACTGGATATGAAAATAGGCTGAGAGTTTATACAAACAAGGTTGAGCGGTGCCTGTGGCTCAGTTGGTAGGACACTGGCCCCATATACCAAGGGTTGTGAGTTCCAACCTGGCCCCAGCCAGCTAAAACAGCAGTGGTAACTGCAACAAAAATAGCCAGGCGTTGTGGCCGGTGCCAGCTACTCAGGAGGCCGAGGCAAGAGAATCACCTAAGCCCAGGAGTTGGAGGTTGCTGTGACCTGTGATTACATAGCACTCTACAGAGGGCAGCAAAGTGAAACTCTAGGGCAGGGGTCAGGTGGGGTGGGGTGGGTGGAAATAGGTAAGGCATTATAAATATTCATGTTTCCAGAAAAGTGAGCCAGCCATCTCTGATCACACAACAGGTGAGACTTGGGTGTCTATGTCAGTATGATTTTCCTTCTCTGATTCTGAAGCTTTGGGCTTGACCCTCTGTGAGGAGCAGGCTGACAGAATGGACATGCGATCTTAGTTTAAACAAATCTCTTTGGGGCAGCAGCTGTGGCTCAAAGGAGTAGGGTGCTGGCTCCATATACCAGAGGTGGCAGTTTCAAACCTGGCCCCGGCCAAAAACTGCAAAAAAAAGAAATCTCTTTGCAGAGAAAAGGATTGATGAAAACATGGCATAGAAATCCATGTCTAGTGGTATTTTAAGGATTTTCCTTCACCCTGACCCATTTGGTTTTGAAAACTCTGATTTAAATTTTCATTTCAAAAATTTAATAGACTTAATGGATTTCTCAGGAAACATTAACTTTTTGGATTCCTGGGTCCTCTCACTCATGGGTGCCACAGTTATGGAGGATGACTAACTCTGGGAAATGCTGAGTCAGGACATGGGTGTGCTGCCTCCAGTGCTGGTTCTCAAAGGATTTTTCTGATAAATACTGTTATTGTTTCCAGACGCAGAGCCGAAATATCTGATAGTTGTGCGACCTGCTCCCCCTCCAAGTCAAAAGAAGTCATGCTCAGGTATAGTCATTTTCACTGGTATATATTTTTTCCTTTTATTAACTTTAAACCATGACTTTTCATCTTTTTTCTACCCATGGAGACCAAATGCCTTGCAGAGAGGGAGATTTAGGGCCTTGGCTCACAGTTACCCTGTCAGGAAGTCACATGGCCTGGCAGCAGGCAGTATCAGGATCCAGCGGGATCTTTCCCCTGCACCACTTCCTGCAAACCGCAAGGATTTAAGCAAGTTATTGAACTTCCCCCCATTGCCAAGTTCTGCTGTGTCATCAGGTTGCTGTGAGAGTTCAATGAGTGGATGACAGCACCCAGCCCATTTTGAGCGCTGTTTTGGTGTCAGCAGGTGCCAGCCTGTTCTGTTTTGCAGTGTGCAGACTCACACCCACTACTGTGCCTTTCAGAGTTTAAGGGCAGAGTTTTATGTCTAACTTTGCTTAAGTAGACTTTCTACATTTTGAAAGGATACATTTTTGTGTATTATTATTTACTCCTCCTTTCTCCCTTCTAAAGCTGTTCTCTGTACTATTCGAACATAGTGGAAAGACTCCTTCATAATAACAGCAACAACCACCTTCCTAAGCCTAGGAAGACTTGAAATAGGAAAGAAAATAACATATAAATAAAATAACCCAACAAAAGAAATATCTCTACATCTAATTTTACTACTAAAACTTCTACATCTAATTTTACTACTAAAACTTCTCAGATCAGAACTTTGGGATCACCAAGGCAGGTGGATTGCTTGAATTTAAGAGTTCGAGACAGATGTGAACAAGAACAAGACCCCATCTCTCCTAAAAATAGAAAACCGAGCTGGATGTAGTGGTGGGTGCTTATAGTTCCAGCTACTCAGAAGGCTGAGGCAAGAGGATGGCCCAAACCCAAGAGTTTGAGGTTGCTGTGAGTTGTAATGATGCCCCAGCCCTTTACCCAGGGCAACCAAGACTCGGTCTCAAAAAAAAAAAAAAAAAAACTTCTAAGGTCAAATAAGCTGATTTTCTCCTCTATGAGGAAGAACCAACCCATAGATACCATTAGCTTTTCCATCCAACGTTGTATTTTCCTAACTGTAGATAAGTGTTAATCACAAAATTTTGCTTTTCTTTATCTAATTGTGAAGTCATTTATAAATAATTATCTCCTCATCATGTTTATCTTTTACAATACGCTGATTATCCCACACACAAAAAAAAGGATCTTTTATGTTAGCTATATTTTTCTATAGGGATAAAACCGGAGAGAGAGCATTCAACTATCTAACTCTGCTGAACAAAGGGGCCCTTTGTAGCTCTGTACTCAGTCTCCTGGATGTGTGAGCCCAAATCTGGTTGTCAGCAGTCAGTTGCCACAATCCCCTCTCCTCTTCCTGTTGATTTCCACTTCTTTTAAAAGCAGCATGGAAAGGTTAAGCATTTAGAAAAAATACACGTTTCTTTTTCCTGGCCTCTTATTCCAAAGCAAAAGGGAAATCTCAATCACTCCCTACAGCTTGTTAGAGTTATCCAGGCAGTTTTCCATACACCTTAAAATAAATACACTCTCAGTATTTTAAGACTGTATTCCAAAATATTGAACAATAAAATCAAGAGGCATAAGTATGGCTCCATGGGATCTATTTTCATATGAATAGTAACTGAACTGTTCCTTGATACAAGTATAATTATAATACAAAGCTATACAAATACGTAAGAAAAGCAAGAGCATTGTCACACCTTAATCGCACTTAATAATTTTATTTCATTTCAAGGATTTTATAACACTGGCCTTAGAAATTATTTTTTAGTTTGTTATTGCCAGCTCAGGAAATTGTTTCATCTTGCTCAGGATATAATGCCCCACCTTTCCTTTCAGATGACAGATAGAATTTTTGTTTTTATAATCTATATTTGGGAATAAGGAATGACTAATGGATTAGATTCCATTTTATGTTTGCATCTGTCACATAAATTTTAACTATTTAATCATTTTTAAGATTCAAATTTAGTAAAATGTATTATTTGGTCATGTAAGCCTTAAGTTCCCTAGGGAAAGAAAAGTGTATATTTTGTTTTTAAATGTCATTATCTTCACACATTGTGAGCTAAGCCAGTAACACAGAAAAAATAAAACTAGATTATTCTCTAGGAGACCTGGATTTGAGTTTTGACTTTGCTGTTAGTATAACTTTGGACACCCTTGAAACTTCTCTAGACCTTATTTTTCATCTGTAAAATGAATGAGATCATTACATTTGTAATGCAAAAAATCAAATCAGGGATTGAAAAATGAGTATTAGAGTCCCTCATGTTCAAACTATATGTGCCAGCTACCTTCCCTCCAGATGCTAACCTGCCTTCCTCAGAGGGCGGGCATAGACGATTTGAAGCACCATCCTAGGAGGTGCTATGTGTGGACTAGAAAAAATTTACAGAGAAGGATAAACACATGTTTGCAACCACATAAACAAAAACTATCCTGTAAAATCATTTTAAATATCTTTAAAAGATCATCTGTACCAACACAAATAATTTACACCACTAGATTATATATCTTCTGGCTCTGAATGTTTCTTACTAGAACAACAATTTATAGAACTTATTTCTAACAGAAGCAACATTTTCAAGAGCATTTGATTTGGATAACCACCAGAGGACTCATGTGACAGGGACTCTCCTCCTCACCTTTATAAAGGTCACAGGCCACTTTGCCGCTTCGCCTCCCACTCCATTAGATTAAGTTAGCACAAATTCTTCCAATGGCAAATGTGACATAAATAGTCCAATGAAATAAAGAAGGGAATTCAATGGAAATACAAAACATGTAAGTTTTTGGTTCTATGTAGTTTCATTAGGCTTTCTATAGAATTTTTTATTTTATTTACATTGATTTTTTTTTTTTTAACAAGCCAGTATTAGTTTCCATGGTTGAGATCCTTCCTTTCTTTTTTCACTGTCTTTCCATTTTTTTAGTTTTGAAAATGCAAATCTCTGTTCTTGTATATGTAAAAAGAATTACAGTAGTTCATGTGCATAACTTTTGGCATTCCCTGAATCCAATTGGTTCCATCTGAACAAATGTGCTTCCTCTTCAAGCACTGTTCAAATGTGTGTGCCTTTTCCATGTAAGTACTCATTGCAAAACATATGCTGTTAGTAGTGTCACAAGATGTATTGCATTTCCAAACAGGTTAAAAAGAAAGAATATAACCTACTATCTAGATGACAGGTTTCTTTTTTCTTCTTAGATGTTATTTCACACTAATTCATAGTTGTAGGGTGGAAAAATAATGCTTGTAATTTATCTGTAAAAGAAGTGAAGTGGATAGTGTGTGTACATATACAATGAGGACTGTCTGGAAAGAAACCTGCTGTCTATGCCTCTATTTTCCATATAACATTGCTGAATATTTTCTGGATGTCTCCTGTACACACACGCCTATGATATGTGCCTGTGTATTTATTTCACTGATTATAACCAAGACCTTCATGTCCTTCCCTAACCCACAACAAAATAAAAGCTAGGTATGGTTGTATGGTATTTATATTACAGATATACATTTCATTATAATTGTAATATAATTATACATGAATTATATTATGTATATTTTATATTTGTATTAACACATATATAATACATAAATCTTAAAAAAGGCATTTCATTTCATTCATGGTTAAATTCATGGGCAAAAATTAGTAATATTGTCAACATTATGGAAAGAAGAACTTGATGTTTTCACCCTTTTCATCTTCTTGCCAAGTCATCTGTATGAATTTTACCCAAATCATGATAATATACTAAATGTTTCCAGAATTAACCTGTATGCTACTTCCATAGGTAAATCCCGTTCTCGCAAACCTCTCCAGCTGGTGGTTGGCACCCTGTCACCAAGCTCGGTTTTCCTGTCCTGGGGTTTCCTCATCAACCCACACCATGACTGGACTTTGCCAAGTCACTGTCCCAATGACAGGTAACCCATCATAATGGAAAACTTTGGTTTTCATCTGAAAATTAGTGCTTGCTTTTCATAGTGTAGTATCTATCTGTACATGCCTGAGAAGAATGTGTAAGTGTCAGGACCATTAGCATTTCCTTATCACTTATTTGCTGTGCCGTCTGCTCTAGGTTAGTGTGAGGAGAACAAGGGATGTAAGTCGGGGGCCCTACCCTTGAGAAAGTTACCATCCACCTGAAGGGAAGACACAAAGGAGTATTTCTTCCCCAAATAATAAACTACAAGTGTGAAGGAATTAAATAGCAAGTTGGCAGTATCAATGATAAGTATAATGAAAGCTCAGAGGGGCCCAAGCTCAGAAAGACTGTTAAAGGTTGGAAAGATGATTAGAAAAGAATGAACCACAGTATGATCAAAATATTTCTGAATGTATATGAATCGTGCCCTGTGATTGCACCAATGTACATAATTATGATTCAATAAAATTATTAAAAAAAAAAAAAAAAAGAAAAGAATGAACCTTTGCACTTCCCAAAGTATAATTTCTAAACCAAGCTGCATCACCATCACTTGGAAACTCTTTCAAAATGAAAATTCTTTTTTTTTTTTTTTTTTGAGAGACATGGTCTCACTTTGTCACCCAGGCTTGAATGCAGTGGCAAGATCATAGCTCACTGCAGCCTCAATCTCCCAGGCTCAAACCCTCCATCTTCCCTGCATTGGCTTCCCAGGTGGCTGGGCCTACAGGTTTGAACCCCCATGCCCAGCCAGGAAAATTCTCAGGTCCTCCCCCAGACTTAACTGAAGAGAGGGTTTGGGCCATTAGGTTGTGTTTTAACAAGCCCTCCAGGTGATTCTGCTGCCCACTGAAGTTTGGGAATCATGTCTTAGAAAACTGGAGATACTCACAGGGAAAACTTTAGACAGAGAAAATGCACAAGGTTGAAGATGAAGCTATCTTCTGTGACCAAATAAATAGAAAAAAAGTCTAATTTTTAAGAAAATTTCTGCCATTTATCTATCTGTTCATTCAGTACATGTATTTCACACCATCTGTGTTCTAGGCACTCTGTTAAATGCTAACTCATAATTCTAAATTGGTTATAAAAGATATTTACTTATGAAAATATTTACTACATTAGCTTCAAAATTCAGAAATTTTCACCTGGATAAGGATTCAAAATTTTTAGGTTTCAATCAAGATATTTTATTTTTAGAGTTTATTTTAAACATATTCAAGTGATTTTTAAAGTTTAGAAGTTCTATTTATTTTTTTAATAAAATTGTATTGAGGTATAATTTAAACACAGTAAAATGCACAGATCTTAGGGTACAGTTTGAGTTATGACAATGCGCACAACCAGGCAGCCTATACACATCAAGAAATAGAACATTTTTCTACCTCCAGTACTTTCTTCCAGAAGCAACCAATGTTTTGGTGTCTATTACCACAGGTTAATTTGCCTACTCTTGAATTCCACATACCTGGAGTCATATAGTATGGGATTTGTGCTTTTTTTTTTTTTCTGTCTCTTTTATTGGGCATGCTTTTGAGATTCATTCATTCAACATTGCATATCAATAGCTCACTCCTTTTTTATTCCTGAGTAGTTTTCTATTATGCAAAATTTTCTAATGTTTATTCATTCTCCTGCTGATGGACACGTGAATTGTGTTAAATTTTTATTTCTGTGAACACAGATGTTCTAAACATTTTTGTGTAAGATTTCGTGTACATACATTTTGATTTCTCTTAGATAAATACCTAGAAGTGGAATGGGGGGGTGTTACAGAAAGATGAGTATGTAATTATTTTTTGCCTAAACTTTCCATCTCCATTCCCACACAGTGGGAGTTATGGTTGTTTTATATCCTAACCAGCATTTTGTGTTTTAAGCATTTAATTTTCCCTATTCTTATGTAGGAATAATTCATTAGTTTTAATATATATTTCCCTTGTACTAAGGATACTGAGCAATTTTTCATGTATTTTTTTGGCCAGGTATATATTTTTTGTTGTTTTATTTTTGTCTAAATTGAAATAAAAAGAAGGGCCTTTAAAAGTGTTTATATGTTCCCCAAAGTACCTTTCATATGACTTTGATTAGAAAATCTAGACTAGAAAGGGAAAAAATCACATTTTCCTTCATATGTCCATGTTTCTCAAGGGATAAATACTTTGAAAAAGGCATGTAGAAGATATTTCCAAAACTCAATTTTTGGAAAAATAATTTTGAAATGTTTCAAAGAATCTGAAATATTCCTTTTTTGACCCACCAGTAATCCCATAACTTGTTTTGTTTGGAAAATGGACTCTTGAAGGAACATGCTTTCTTATGAAGATTCCAGTTTCTAGTGGGTTAGTGCAGGGTGCCAATGCTGAGAAAATAAACATTTAGGGATTGCTTTTTTTTTCATTAAAAAACAAATTCTCTTATAAAAGAAGAAAAGGAGGGAGGAAGGAGAGGAAGAGAGGAAGAAAAGAAGGAAATTAATTTAGTAGTCTTACAGCAAAATGTAATCTGATTTTAATGGTTATTCCACTTTCCTGATAAGACTTTGAGTCTGCTTGTTTAATGGATGTAAGTTTTTCCCTACCCTCAAGCCTTTCCTTTAATGTCACTTGGTTCTACTGAACCTTCCATGAAAGAATTCTTCTGACTAATTCTAATTGATATATATTGCCACAGATGGTTTGATGGCACAGATGATGAATATAGAGGTGAGGACAGATGACCTAATGAACTTAGTATTTAATTTTATTTTTTTAGCCAACGTCTCCCCTTACTCTGTTGCCCAGGCTAGAGTGCCATGGCATAATATAGCTCACAGCAGTGTCCAACTTCTGGACTCAAGCAATTCTCTTGGCTCAGCCTACTGAGTAGCTGGGATTACTGGCATGACCCACCTCACTGGGCTACTTTTTCTATTCTTATAGAGAGAGGGTGTCCCTCTTTCTCAGCCTGTCTTGAACTCCTGAGCTCAAGTGATCCTCCTGCCTCAGCCTCCCAGAGTGCTGGGATTATAGGTGTGAGCCACCGCGCCTGCTGGACCTAGGATTTTAACCCAAGCAGTTGACTGTTTTAGGTCCAAGCTATTCAGATCACACCAGATCTCACCCTAACCCTCTTGCCCACACATCCAGGCTCTGTCCTTCTTATCAAATAGATGGAGTCATGAGTCATGTGTGTCAAATCACAATATTTGAAATCATTAATTCCATTTGGAACAGTGCTTTGAAAGACATAATAATGACAGATCAGTGCAAAATGCTTGTATACTTTCAAACCTAAGCTTAGTGGAAGAATCAAGGTATTCTTAACTGAAGTAGAGAACTGTTCAGACTTAAAGGGAAAAATTAAACAGTAATGACTAAAAAGAAGCATTTGGAGTACTTGTGTATTTTATTTACCCACGCCTTCTTTCATCCTAGTTAGCACAATTAATAAAAAGATGACATTTAAAGTCTTTGCACTATTTGAAGGAAAAACAGTAGTCTTTATTGAAAAGCTTTGAAAATACTGGACATATTATAAGCACCCAGATAAATCTACCAAAAATGCAAATGAATATAATTAAAAACAGACTTGGAGAAATATCTTCATATGTTTATGCAGATTATTTTTGAAAAGTTAAGTTCAGTAGAACAGAAAAGCAACCATAGCTACAGGGGATGGTTACTGCTTAAAAACTGGAAGATTAATACAACTGAAATATTCCTTCAGGAATTTCTTCTTACAAAACCTTTGGGATCTGGATGCTCTTGTCGCTACAAAAATACCAACTGGTGTCATTTTAATCCATTGATATTTGGCACCCTCTATACAGTCTCTGAAGTTTTAAAAAAAATCATTTTACATTTGTTTGTACAACCTCATTTATCCCATGCAAATAATATATTGAAGCTTTTCCTTTACTTCTGGATATTAGACTTTCTATATTAAAGTCCTTAGATAATAACTTTCCAGTGAGAAAACTCTAGCTTCGTGTTATGCTTTAAGCTCTGAAGTATTAATGAAATGTGACTTTATTCTTTGTGATGTTTTTCTATTCCTATTGCAAAGGGTGTATATGGCCCTCCCATGTTTTTTACATCTTTTCTGAGTTCATATTGGAGAGCAGATGTGCCTCATTTATACTTTTTATTCTTTTATTTTTAGGGATCAAATTAAACCTTTTATTCTCAAAGCAATCAATGAACTGTAAATTAATATGAAATATAAAAATTAAAATGGGCTATCAAATCAGATTTTTTTATACTTTTTATTCTTAACAGGCTTTGAATGGAAGCATGTACATACACATTTGTCTTCAATAGCTCCTCAATTTGAAAGAAAGCTTCAAATTGTCCCTAATGAAGAGTAAAAACTGTTTCAAACCAAAATTTATTTCACAATTAATAGGTTATTTTTTCCTTCCCAAGTTTCCATTTGGTTAAAGCTTTCAAGATTGCTTTAGTTCTCACCCCTTTGCCAATTTATTAAAGCTTTATAATTCATTTAGAAATAATTTTCACATTTTCTAACACTTACATTGTGTTTATTTGCTCTTAATGTAGACTAAGGGCTCTCTTTTTAGGCCAGTCCAGATCATGCTCTTGCCTTTTATTTTTTTCCCCCACAAATGTTTAGGAGGTGGATATTTTTAATGTCTAAATTCTCACTGGATTGAGCCCAATACCTTGTTGCCCGCTTGTCCTGTCATCTGAATTTTAAGCTCTGTGAGGACAGGGACCATGTGTCTCTTGCTCACCATTATCACCCCAGTCCCCAAGACAGCATCTGTCACAAAGTGAGCCCCAAGCGAATATGTGTTAAATGAATAAATAGAGAAATTGTCAACACTTTCACCCTGTGTTACCATTACTTCAAACTCAGCATGACAAAATTGAACTCATGCTTTTTTTCTTGAAATATCACCTCATTTATCTCTTTATTACTTTTTGAAGTTCCATAATTGTGCCATTTTTTCTAATTCAGAACTTTACTTACTTTTTATTTTTGTCTCCTGTAGCTTATGAAGGCCCCAAGCTATATTGATTTCCTTTGGAAAATCTATGTAACCTGATTTTAATGGTTATTCCACTTTCCTGATAAGTCTTCGAGTCTGCTTGTTTCATGGATGTAATTTCTTTCTTTACCCTCAAGCCTTTCCTTTAATATCACTTGGTTCTACTGAACCTTCCATGAAAGAATTTATCTGACTAATTCTAATTTATAGATTTTGCCATGGCACAGGAGATGATGAGGACAGAAGACCTAATGAACTTAGTATTTTTTTTTTAGCCACTGTCTTACCCAACTCTATTGAAGTGTGAAATAACTTGAAAATGTATCTGTATCTTCTACATCTCCATCTCCACACTGATTCCAATGTGTGCACTTCTCTTCTTACCCTGAATCCTGGCAACAGCATCCTGGCTATGACCCCTCGCTCTTTCCTTTATTCATACGATGTTTTCTGGCTTCCAATTACTGAGGAACTCTAGACTCTCCACCCTCATCTCCCTCTTTCTTCATACCCAATCTATCTTTACCTCTCCCTCTGTTCTCTTCTTTCCAAGGAACACATCTCTGATTTCAGGTGGCACTGGTGATCCCATCCTTCCCACTGATCTCCTGCTGCCATCAGTGTGTGGCCTCCTGCTTGCTAACATGCTCAAGATGCCCTAACTCCAAAACACAGCCTGTTATTATCTTCCACATTACTTTCCAATATCTTCTCTGAATTCCCAATCTTCTCAGAATTTTTTGCTCCTGGGTTCTCGATTTCTACCCTAACCACATGGTTGATTTCCAACCCTTTCCTACTATTCCACTGGAATGTCTCTTATTTGTTACTAATGATCAGTTAATGTCTAAATCCAGTAAAGTTTTCCACTCTGTGGAATTGTTGGCCATCGCTATTCTTGAACTCTCTTTCTTGGCCATTTTTGTATGGGTTTTCCTCATGCCCCTCTAAACATTTCTCCTCTTCTTTGCTTATCCTCCATCCCAAATGTGGAACATGGTTCTACTCTGGGATCTCTCATCTATAGTACTCTCTTCTCTCATCTATGTCTTGTCTTTAACTTTCACCTCTGTGTAGAATAGTACTTCTCCAACTTGATGCATGCATGTCACAAAGTGTAGATTCTGGTTCAACAGGTCCAGGGAATATCCCAGAAATTGCTTCTGTTGCTGTTGTACAGAGAACAGGAGAAGTGGTGGTCAATTTGTAAATGACTCCCAAAGCTGAACCACTAATCTGGATCCATTTCCAAAATTCTAAGACTGTGTTTTCAAGTTGTCCATTGGATATTTCCAGTAGAGTGACCAGGTAACAGTAATCACCTCACATTCAAACTAAATTCATATTTTCTATACTACTAAAAATACTCTTTTTCATTTACTCTAACCTCCCTATTCTCAAATTTCAAATCTTAGTTTTGGTTTTTATTTTCACTTTCCTTGACAGACCTATTCCATAAGGAGTCTAATCTCATAAATTATCTCCCAGAAATATAACTTTCATCTGTTCCTTTTTAAAAATTCTGTTCCTGCTGTGATTCCTTGTTATCTCAGACCTGGGCTACACCTTATAGAGATGCCTCCAGTTTCTGCGTGGGTGATTTTTCCACACTGGTAAATCTAGCTCCCTTTATTACTGAGACATGTATTCACTGGCAGAGGCATGTCCACCAGCTCCCACTGCCTAGTGATACAAGTCATATAATATCTCAAAGGATATCTGAGTTACACTTCTAAAGTGAGGTATAAATCTGACTTACTCTGTTTTCCCAGTGCCTGGGTAGGATGCTCTGATTTAAATCACACTGCCAGGGTGGGATTTAAAATGCAGCATGTCAATTCCTCAAGTTCACATTGGAGAAGGTGGCCCAGCCCACTCTCTACCCTCTCTGCCTTCTTTAGTCATATGCAATGCATGTCTGCCTCCTGTACTATGTTATTAGCCCATTTTTGATGTTCTGCAGTGTCCCTCTCATCTTCCATCTCACAGACCTAAAATTATGTTTTGCAATAGCAGATCTCAACAACTATGTAAGTAAATAAGTAAGTGGAATGTCAAGAAAAGGTCTTAAAAGTCCTTAAGCCAGTCTACTCATCCCTTGAACCTCTCATGCATATCTCCTATCCAGAGTGCACCATGAGACTCTCTAAGGTTGGCGAAACAGCATGAATGCTGAAGATAGAAATTCTGGGTCACACAGACCTAAGTTCATAACTCTGCTCTGTTGTTATCTTAGTGGCCTTGAATGGGTTACTTAAATGATTTTAGCCTTGATTTTCCTTTTTTGGGGGGGATCAGAATCTCAAGCTGTTGCCCTAGGTAGAGTGCCGTGGTGTCATAGCTCACAGCAACCTCTAAATCAGGCTCAAGGGATCCTCTTGCCCCAGTTTTTCTATTTTTAGTAGAGATGGTATCTTGCTTTTGCTCAGACTGGTCTTGAACCTGTGAGTTCAAGCAATCTACCCACCTCAGCCTCTCAGAATGCTAGGATTATAGACAGGCGTAAGCCACCATGTCTGGCCTTAGCCTTGGTTTTCTTATCTGTAAATGGGGGTAATGATAGTAATACCATAGGCTTGTCAGGATGAGATGACACATGTTAAATGGTTAATAGAGTGTCTGGCACATAGTGAGCACTCAATAAATGTTGAGTGTTGCCAGTCTGCTTGTTGCTTTCAATATAATTAACTTCATTTCACAACTACCACATCAGGCAAGCCATTCTACTTCAGATAGCAGTACAGTTACTAGAAAATTCTTTCTTTCAGTGAATTTAACCCACCATGAGTGAGTGATATTAAATGAAGAAAGGATATCTTGGAAATAGTTAACCAGTTTGAAAATTACCATGAGAGTCCAAAGATAAGAACCTAAACTGACACTTAAGTGCTACTTAGGAAGAGAAAAGGGGAAAATGCAAGGGGAATCATATACCGAAACATGCCTAGACTTGACACTTGATTGCACATGGGGGAGAAAGGAGAATAAAAGTCAAAAGAAATGGGGATCACAAGAGGAATGGACTTGGGAAGGAAGATGAAGAGTAGATTTTAAGGTAGTTATGAAATTTGGGAAAGATTAAGTCATTTGATCATATAAAAGATTTTACTGTAATGAAGTCAGATAAAAGATTGCAAAGAGATTTAGATATTTTGGTTGATAAAGTGTGACAAAGAAGATTTCTGTAAAAATTGTGTTTAAAAAATAAAAACCAAAAATAGTGGCAGGGTTAAGAGAAAAATATTATCTTTATTTTTGTTTTGGTGGAATGAAAAGTATTTTAAAAAACTTATAGACATGGAAAGGTCCTTGAAATTTCAAGAGAAAGAGTGAAAAATAATCATGAGGTGGAATCAACAGAAAAACTCTGGCAATATGAATAATCAGAGTAGATCTACTCCCCCAAGGAACAACAAGGTAGATACAGCACAAGATCCCTTGCATAAGCAAATGGCTGAGATGTCAGAAGTTGAATTCAGAGTCTGGATAGCAACTAAGATCAGCACAGTGGAGGAAAAGATGGAATTAGAATTTCAAGCAGTAATCCAAAAGATG
>CAUYON010105388.1:0-11715 GCA_963573935.1 Arctocebus calabarensis
TGTGGCTCAGCGGGCTGAGACGCCAGCCACGTACACCTAAGCTGGTGGGCGCCTGTAGTCCCAGCTACTTGGGAGGCGGAGGCAGGAGACTCGCTTGAGCCCAGGAATTGGAGGTTGCTGTGAGCTGTGATGCCACAGCACTCTACCCAGGGCGACAGCTTGAGGCTCTGTCTCAAAAAATAAAAAAAAGAATCCTACTTTGTCTCTTCCTGGTATCTGGTATTTGTCAGTAATCCTTGACATTCTTTGGCTTGTAGCAACATTTCAGTCTCTTTCCCGCCCCCGTCTGTGTCCGTGTCTCTTTTAAAAGGTTGCCAGTCACTGGATTTTGGGCCTACCCTAATCCAGCGTAAACTCAATTTTATCTCATTATTTTTACTAAGCCCATTCTAGATAAGGTCACATTTTGAGGTTCTAGGTGGACATAAATTGGGGGCACCATTCAACTTAAAGCCTGTTATCTGGGCACTGACAATCAAGTTTGTGATCTTAGAAAACTTTGGTCATGGGGATATGGTGATGTGCCTAAAGAATTGACTCCAAGAAACTGAATCGAGTACTCTATTCAGCCTTGTTAACTCACAAGACTGGTTTTGCTCCATCAGGTTGGACAGACAGGCTATTCCTTCTCCATCCAAAAATTAAGAGAGTGGGCGGTGCCTGTAGTTCACTGGGTAGGGCGCTGGCCACATACACTGAGGCTAGTGGATTTGAACCTGGCCCAAGCCAGCTAAAACAACAATCACCACTACAAGAACAACAAAAAAAAAGTAGCCAGGCATTGTGGTGGGGACCTGTAGTCCTACTTGGGAGGCTGAGGCAAGAGAATCATTTGAGCCCAGCAGTTTGAGGTTACTGTGAGCTGTGATGCAACGGCACTCTACCCAGGGCAACTGCTTGAGACTCTGTCTCAAAAAAATAAAAAATTAAGAGAGCGCTTGTTGACAGCCACATAATGCTGGACAACGAAGGGGAAAAGATCTTGCTTTCGGGTTGGAGCGATTTGGGGCTTTTTTTTTTTTTTTTTAAGACAGGAGTCTCACCATGTCGCCCTCAGTAGAGTGAGTGCCCACCACAACACCCACCTATTTTTTTGTTGCAGTTGTTTAGCAGGCTGGGGTGGGGTTCAAACTCCCCTGCCTTGGTCTGTGTGACTGGTGCCCTAATGACTGAGTTACGGGCGCCTAGCCAAGCTCTCTGTTCTTGGTCCAACCCTGCAGGCAAACAAAGTTATCTTTCTCCTTTCTTTTTTTTTTGAGACAGAACCTCAAGCTGTCACCCTGGATAGAGTGCAGTGGCATTACAGCTCACAGCAACCTCCAATTCCTGGGCTCAAGTGAGTTACTTGCCTCTGCCTCCCAAGTAGCTGGGAGTACAGGCACCTGCCACAACCAACGCCTGGCCATTTTTTTTTTTTTTTGGTTGCAGCCATCATTGTTGTTTAGCAGGCCGGGGCTGGATTTGAACCCGCCAGCTCAGGTGTACATGGCTGGAGCCTTAGCCCATTGAGCCACAGGCGCCGAGCCATCTTTCTCCTTTGTATTCTAGGAAGGTGGGTGGGTGTAAAACAGTAAGTTATTGCACGTCTTACTTTTGCAGACTTTTTGAATAATGGGGCTATAAGGGAATACAAAAAATGAGATTCAATCCTAATTCTGAAACCTGTCACTTCAGGGTGTGGGTCGAAGATATGCTCATGTAGTGTTGAGGAAAGCAGACATCGACCTTACCAAGAGGGCAGGAGAACTCACAGAGGATGAGGTGAGGCCAGGGAACAGGGTGGGAGTTGAACCTGACTCAGAAAGGGGGTCATCTTGGTCTGACCTTGTCCTGCCTGCCAGGTGGAACGTGTGATCACCATTATGCAGAATCCGCGCCAGTACAAGATCCCAGACTGGTTTTTAAACAGACAGAAGGACGTAAAGGATGGAAAATACAGCCAGGTATGCATCGAGATGGGCAGGATTGGAGGAAAGGGTGGTTCCAAATAGAATTGAGCATATGCGATTGGGATAAAAACAAACATCCTAACATTCTTCACCCTCCTTTACCAATCCAGGTCCTGGCCAATGGCCTGGACAACAAGCTCCGGGAAGACTTGGAGCGGCTGAAGAAGATACGGGCCCATAGAGGGCTGCGCCACTTCTGGGGGTGAGTTTGGGGGTGGTCTCATTTTCCTGCCTCCCTTTGGAGTTGCACCATAATTCTTTCCTCTGTCTTTTCTTTTGTGCTATGTATGACCTACAAGCCTGCCTTTTTACCTGCAGCCTTCGTGTCCGAGGCCAGCACACCAAGACAACTGGCCGCCGTGGCCGTACCGTGGGGGTATCCAAGAAGAAATAAGTCTGTAGGCCTTGTCTGTTAATAAAACATTTATATACCTATGGCTTCTTTAGTGCTTCTCCCTTCTGGTGTTGCTAAGTGGGAATGTTACAATGCTGGGCCCTATTTATTGGTCATTTCTCCCCTTTTGCTTGGATAGCACTGTCTTTAACTGCCCTAACAATGGTGATAAGCCTTCACAAATAATCCTATGTCTATCTAGTCCCACCCTGTGATATACAGAGTACATATAAATGAAGACTATGGCACAAGCAACATTAACAGCCTTGAAGGGGGGAACCTAGAAAGGTTGTGGGTAGCTGAACCTAGCCAATGTAAGTTAGGTTAGCCATTTACAAGTTTGACCACCTTAGGTTTCTTAAAGAAGGAAGTCCTTCCCAATGGTTGGAAGATTAGGGCCAGGCTGATGCAGAAAAAGTCCTTTAGACTGTAAGCAAAAAGAAGAAACTACACGCACCAATTTCACTGACCAAGAGTGAGAGCGCCCCAGGCGGAGAGTCACAGCTCACGACTAATCCTAGCACTAGGATGTCCCAGCGTCATGACCAACCTGAGCAAAAGCAAGACCCCCATCTCTACTAGAAACAGAAAATGAGGCAAAAAGGATCACTTGAGCCTAGGAGTTGGAAGTTGCTGTGAGCAACGTCATACCATTCTACCCAGGGCGACTGCTTGAGACTTGTCTCAAAAAAGCCCCAAGCTCCGTACCTGTGGCTCAACGGGCTAAGGCTGCCAGCCACATACACCTGAGCTGGCGGGTTCGAATCCAGCCAGGCCCGCCAAACAATGACGGCTGCCAGGCGTTGTGGAGGGCACCCGTAGTCCCAGCTACTTGGGAGGCGGAGGCAAGAGACTTGCTCTTAAGCACAGGAATTGGAGGTTGCTGTGAGCTTGTGATGTCACAGCACTCTATCCAGGGTGACAGCTTGAGGATCTGTCTCAAAAAAAAAAAAGAAAAGCCCCCGCAGGGAAGTAGACCTAAGTTAGGGTGGGAGACAGTGAGGGAGCCGTCTGACTCCGTCACTGCTCCGCGCTGGCCGCCCCCACGTGTCGCGCTGCTCTGACGCTGCTTCCGGTGGCGATGTGAACGCCTGCGCAAATGGCAGGAAGGGTGGAGCAGGTAGCGGCTACAAGATATACTGAGCGGAATACAGCTGCGCTTTCCATTCCCCAGTGTCCTAGGCACTGCCGGATAAGCGCGAACACGTGATCCGGGCCACGTGGAGCTTTTCACCACTCTGTAAGCATCCTTTACTTCCTGATCTCCACCAACTGTGCCACGCCATGACCCTCAGTCTATTCCGGCGCCTTCTCCTTTCTTCCCTGCTGCTGGTGATCGTCTGGACCCTCTTTGGGCCCTCGGGGCTTGGGGAGGAACTGCTGAGCCTCTCGCTAGCCTCCCTACTGCCAGCCCCAGCTTCACAAGGGCCGCCCCTAACGCTGCCTCGCCTCTTGATCCCCAATCAGGAGGCCTGCGGTGGACCCGGCGCCCCACCCTTCCTGCTAATTCTGGTGTGCACAGCCCCGGAAAATCTGAACCAGAGAAACGCCATCCGGGCTTCGTGGGGTGGACTGCGTGAGGCCCGGGGACTCAGGGTGCAAACCCTCTTCCTGCTAGGAGAGCCCAACAGGCAGCACCCTAGCGGGGACTCTCGTGGTAGTGACCTGTTGTGGGAGTCAACGGCCCAGGGGGATATCTTGCAGGCGGCCTTCCAAGACTCCTACCGCAACCTCACCCTCAAGACGCTCAGCGGGCTCAACTGGGCTGACAAATACTGCCCCTTGGCCCGCTACATTCTCAAGACAGACGATGATGTATATGTCAACGTCCCAGAACTGGTATCAGAGTTGGTGCTGCGAGGAGGCCGTTGGGAGCAATGGGAGAGGGGAACGGATCCCCCGAGAGAGGCTACAGTCACAGGAGTCCCAGCCTTACGTAGCAAAGCAGTGCCTCTTCTGTACCTGGGCAGGGTACACTGGCGGGCAAACCCCTCTCGGATGCCAGGGGGCAAGCACCATGTATCAGAGGAGCAGTGGCCTCTAACCTGGGGCCCCTATCCACCCTATGCCTCAGGCACAGGTTATGTGCTGTCAGCTTCTGCTGTGCAGCTCATTTTGAAGGTGGCCAGTGGGACACCCCCTCTGCCACTGGAAGATGTCTTTGTGGGGGTAAGTGCCCGAAGAGGAGGTCTAGCCCCAACCCACTGTGTCAAGTTGGCTGGTGCCACCCATTATCCCCTGGACCGATGCTGCTATGGGAAGTTCCTACTGACATCCCACAAGTTGGACCCCTGGAAGATGCAAGAAGCCTGGAAACTGGTGGGTGGCTCTGATGGAGAAAGGACTGTGCCCTTCTGCTCCTGGCTCCAGGGAGCCCTGGGCATCCTGCGGTGTCGAGTAATAGCCTGGCTTCACAGCTGAGAGTCCTGGGGCCAAGGAAAGGTCTGCAAAGCTGATGGTCCAGCCAGCAACTCTGAAACCTGTCTCTCAGGCCCAAGACAAGGGCTCCTAGCTGGCTGCAGCTGATCAGTTTCCTCATGTGGTTGTCTGTCATCAAGACAGGGATGTAGAAGAACCCTACAGACCTGGACTGCCAACTCCAAAGATGGTCACCAGGAAGAAAAAAATAAGTTGGAGTTGTTCTCTCCAGCCAGGGCAGGAGAGGGGCATATGCCCCTCAATAAACTTGTCTCTCTACTTCTTCGAGTGCAGTGTGGTCTTCGCTAGGACTCCCAGAACACAAACCTGGAGAGCCCAAAGGCTGCTAGATCCTGTCAGATGGGAAGGACATCTCCAGGGACATGGGGAAAAGGACAGCCTCTCTGAGGAGGAAGGCTCCGAAAAGGTGAGACGAAGGCCACAGCAACTGCAAGGTATGGGACCAGGATAGAGGCAGGACACTGTGATCCATCTGCCTAGAATAGTCCCATGCCAGGGGAGGGAAACAGGTCCACAGGATGATACAAAGGCATCATCCAAAAAAATCACTTTCCTCTTTATTACCAATCCACCCCAAGAGCCAGATGTCCACCTCCAGATGGGGAGGGGAGCATATTGTTCCAGGGAACAGTCATTTCCCTGTAGGTCACCTTGGGGAGAGATTGTTCCCAGGCCATCCTGGAAAATGGTTCAGTGCACAAATCTATCCAGGGCAGATGGCCGGGCCCCAAAGGGTTTGGCCTTCTCTTGCTTGTGCTGCTGCTGCTGCTCAAGGTTCTGCCGGACCTTGTCCTGGGGATAGAAGGAGAGAGAACATGGACAAAGTGACAAGTGGCAGCTGGCCAACAGTCCAAGCTGGATGGTATAGCCCATGGGAGTGCTCCTTTACCCTATGCTCCTCATCCATGACCTTCTTCTTCCTTTTCACAAGGCTTGCTGTGGAGCTGCGGCCCTTCTGCTTTGGCTTTGGCTGGAAGGGAGCCTTAGCTTCGGGGTCATAGCCCTGAGGGAGGGAAAAGGAGTGAACTCTGTTACAGCCTCAGAGCCAGGGCACTGGCAGGACCCACCTGCTGTGCTGCACTTCTGAGGACAGGCCGGTGGTCGGGAGAGGATGTAGTGGTGAAAGAAGGGCCTGCACTCAGGCCTGCTCCATACCAGCCTCTCTATCCGCTCCTTCTTTGCCTGTTCCAAAGAGATGACATCCACCTCTGCCAGGGCTCGTGGGTCCAGACAAATAAGCTCTGCAGGTACCTGGGGGTGTCACAGAGAGACAGGAATGGGCAAGGAGCCAAAGGGGGGTGGCACCAAAGATACAGAAACTAGGGAGGATGCTGAACTCCTCTTTCCAAGATCTCTAGCACAAGAGTTCTAGGGAGCTTTCCCTACCTCCAGACCCAAACCACACACATCACCTTCTCCAGTAGAGAGAACCTCACCTTCTCCAACAGGGCCTTCACCTCCCATTCCTGGCGCTGTTTCCGACTCCTGTATGGGTTACTCTCCAGACCATCAAAATTAGGCTCAGCAGCCCCTGGAAGGAGGGAAGAACATAGAGCCATAAGGAAGAACCCAGTCCAGTAGCTCCACCCTGACCAAGCCCTGTGCTCCTAGCTGTCTCAGGCCCACCCAAACTTTTAGCCAGAGTTCATCCACTTTGAGCCCCATCCCCTGGCCCACTCACCAGGGACCAGCATGCTGGTGATGCCCCCACTGTGGCCCACCCCTAGGACATCTTCAAAGGGGCAGAACTGAAGTCCATGCACAGGGCCTGAGAGCCGGTGGGTTAGGTAGGGCTGCTCAAAAGAGGGTGGGCTGGCCTGGCCCTGCCCGGCCCAGATGTTGACAACATCACCCACTCCTGCAACCAACAGTCCCCTCTGGGAGAAGGCCAGGTGCCCTGCTCCCTGGGGCAGGGTCCGAGCACTCAGAGGCTGGAATGTCCCTCGTAAGTCAAAGATCTTCATCTGGTGGTCCAGGCCAGAGGTGGCCATGTACCTGAAGAGAAAGGCAATCAATTAATCTGTCAGTAAATGGGTTTACTAAGCAGACTTGTTAAATCCAGGCATCAAGTCTGTTTGAGGAGAAAATGACTAATAATAATAATAATCACTACCATCACACTAAACACACCACAGGCACTCTCTCAGTTAAGCCTCACAAAACTCTATACTATTTTTATTTCCCTTTTACAAGTGAGGAAACTGAAGCTCAGAGAAAGGAAATCTGGGTTAGTGAATGGTCGACTAGGATTCAAGTCAGGCCTGTTTCTTTAGTGTCTGCCTCTTACCTGCTCACACCACATTCCCCTATCAAGACACAAGTCAGGCTCGGTGCCCATAGCTCAGTGTGTAGGGTGCCAGCCACATACACAGAGGCTGACGGGTTCTCACCCAGCTAAACAATGACAGCCGCACCAAAAAAAGTAGCCGGGGATTGTGGCGAGTGCCTGTAGTCCCAGCTACTTGGGAGGCTGAGGCAAGAGAATCACTTAAGTCCAAGAGTTTGAGGTTGCTGTTAGCTGTGATGCCACAGCACTCTACTGAGGGCAACATAGTGACACTCTGTCACACACACCCCCAAAAAGACTCTGTCTAAAGAACAAAAATTAAAAAAAATTATTTTGTTGTTAATTTAAATATATATCTTGATATTTGCCTTAAATATCTACCTACATGTTCCCGTTATGTGGTAGATATTAGTTTTTGTCCATTTGTAAATGTTCAAAAAAATCTGTTAATAGAGATTGATTAAAGAGGTATACCCTATAAGTAGCAAATGTTGTAAAGCCAACACAAAATCTTGAATGCCAGTGGGAAATGTTATAGTTTGAAACCAATTTTAAATTATTTGAAACACTTTTTTAAACTAGAATATTGTTTTATAAAAGCAAAGAATAAGGCAAAAAAGGTGGTCAGATTATGGGCCATTAAGTGGGGGGGTGAGATTAAGTGATTGGGGAAAAACCCTCCTATAATATGCCTCATATTTATACTGCTGGTTGGACTGCAAAGTACTACAATGTTTTTGGAAGGCAGTGTGGAGAAACCTCAAAGAACTCCATTTGGTCCTGCAATCCCATTACTAGGCATCTACCCAGAAAAAAAAATCATTTTACTATAAGGATATTTGTGCTGGACTATTTATCACAATTTACAATTGCCAAAATGTGGAAACAACCTAAATGCCCATCAAGCCAGGAATGGATTAACAAGCTTTGATATATGTATACCATGGAATACTATTCAGCCATTAGAAAAGATGGAGACTTTACATCTTTTGTGTTAACCTGGATTGAATTGGAACACATTCTTCTTCATAAAGCATCACAAGAATGGAGAAGCAAGAATCTAATGTATTCAATTCTAATATGAAGGCAGTAGACTAATACAAAGTGTGGGGTAGGGGAGGGAGGGAGTGGATAGAGGGAAAGAGGGAGCAGGATGGGGGGGTCAGGGCACAATTATAAGAGGGACTTCACCTAACAAATGCAATCAGCATAACCTAATTTTTGGTACCCTCAATTAATCCCAAACAATATAAAATAAAATAAAATATGCCTTATTACTTATATACTGTTGTGGATAGGAAATTATAGGCAAAGAATAGCAATAAACATGCAAAATTCATTAGTTTATGTCTCTACATTTATTGCGGCATAGTCATGTGCCTAAATGCCATTAGTGTTTGGAACAAAAGCCAGATAAATAAGTGAAAAGTTTTCTGGCAGCAACAAAAATGACACAGAATCCTTAATGGAGAGATTTCCTTGTTGACTATTTTATCAGACTAGTTAATTAGACTGAGGTTGATAGCTACAGACAAAATTTTATGAGTACTGTCTATGAAGGTGAGTTATTGGGGACAAAGACTCAGTAGTCAGCATTTGAATCACAGAGCATCACCCTAGTAAACAGAGTCCTGCAAAGAGCAGTGACTGTGGTCTCTTATTTATAAAACCATATCACTTCTCATTCCTTTTTAAGTCTATTTTATTCATCTTTGATTTGTTTTTGCTTGATCCCAATGCACTAAAGATTAAGGATATGATGTCCTAAATTTCGTTATAGATGCTTCAAATTTCATCCTCAGTCACAGTTAGTGTTATTATAAAAATAAATCTTTTTCTATTTCAATACTAAATTTAAACACAGAAGTAGCCAAAAATTACAGAAAGTAGTGCATTTTTATTTCTTGAAATGTTTACCCACAGAATTGAGTAAAATCACATGGAACAACATGACCATAAGTTAGAGAAGACCTATATTTGAGTCAGCCAGGCATATAACATGGTAGGAATTGATTAAAAATTTGAATCTCATGTACTTAGCCCTACTATGAAGCTAATTTATAGCTGTCGTATGAAGGGTATAATTCAACTATAACACAAGAATATGGGGAAAGGGGCAAAGGTAGGGAGGGGAGGGGGGAGGTAAGGGTGGAGGGAGAGTAATTGGTGGGGCCACACCTACGGTGCATCTTGGAAGGGTCCAGGTGAACCTTACTAAATGTAGAATACAAATGTCTTCATATAATAACTGAGAAAACGCCAGGAAGGCTGTTAATCAGTTTGATGAAAATAGTTAAGATTGTATATGAAACCAGCACATTGTACCCTTGATTGCACTATTGTACACAGCTATGATTTAATAATAAAGACAATAAAAAAATTTGAATCTCAGTTTCCTAACTTGTAAAATGTCATACAAAAATTCTAAGAGAACTGGTGGGGAGGGAAAGACAAAATGTGAGTGATGCATTTTGTTAATGTAAAGTACTACACAAAATATTTATTGTTATTGTGTGGGAGCCTCTTGTGACAAATGGCAAGTGAAGCATTCTCTTACTGGAAAAAAGGTATTTTTAACAGACAACAAATTGATGGCAACAGAATGATACCATCTTAAATTTCCTTAAGAATCACAAGTATTTATTAGCCTGTATGTGGAAAACAGAGCTGTTAGCTATAATCTGTGTTTCTTTTGTCTTAGAATATTTTCACATTTTCCTGGTTAATATATAATTATTAGAACTGTATATTTATGTAATCCATGATATTGAAAACTTTTCCTGTAAAGGCCAGATAGCAAATATTTTAATCATTGTGGTTCATATAATCTGTCAAAACCATTCACTTGACAGATGTAAGATAAGAAATGAATGGGTGTAGCTATGTTCCCCCCAAAAAATGTATTGGCCCAAACAGTATGGTGTCCAGATTTGGCACAGGGGTATTAGTTATTGAACCTTCATCTGATCTATTGATACTAGGTTTCTAATGAAACCAGGATAATTCCATCAATGTGAAGATGTAGAGAATGTGGGTCCATTTGGAAATGTTTTGGTGCTCACGAACATTTCCTATCCAATTATGTCAGGGTTCAAGGAGAACACAAAATTACTTGGAAATATTTATGACACTAAATATATACCTGTTGATGGAGTAGGTCTCCCTAGCAGGATATATTCAGTTCTTATTCAGTTTTTGTACTTGTCTAAATATTCTCAGGTGACATATCACGAGGATGTCACCACATACTCATTTTGTACACATGCCTTGAAGTTTAGGAGAACGTCAACATACATTCATTGGTCCATACTCAGTGTTCTAACACTATATTATATAAGGATGTCATTTTTCTTACATGTCTTTGAGAGAGGTAAAAAGGAGATGTCACTATACAGTTATTTTTCATACACTTGTCTGTACATACTGTCTCAAGATTACAAGATAGTTGTTGCAGCTCCATATCACATCAATGCTCTAGACAGGAAGAAACAGGGACGTGTTAGTCCATTTTAGTTCTTTTTATCAGATAAAAACAAAGACTCAGAAACCACTACATAGACAACTATTTATGTCTCATCAGCAAGAATCATGCCACTAAGTCTATTCTAGATATAGTGCAATTAACAAGAAAAGGGGAAGTTGGGAATGAGTATTAAGGAAGCCAGCCAACTACAATCACCAAATCAGTTAAGGTTATTCCTTAATCAGTTAAGGAGTGAGGGCTTATTATTAATAGTTGAGGCTTATGTTCTATGCTTTCTTAGTGTTTCCACATCATGAAACCTATGTAAAATGGTAACAAACACATTTCTTTACAAACATAAAGATGCATTTTCTCTTAGCTCAAGGTGTCTCTACTTTCCCCCATTCCCATGTGGCCACCTGAGGGCATTAATATTTTGGTATACCTGTAATCTGTTCACAGTAGGGGAGTATGTTATAGAATACCAGCTGAGTTTCAGCTTAGACTAAAGTGGTAGCTGAGAAAAATGTTGGAAACATTTGTATTGTGGGTCTGATTTACATACTTATTTTGGACAGTGATATAAGGTTTGACTGGGAGACAGACTACATTGGTTAATTAGGACCATCTTATATGATATCAAGTACATTAAAAAATAATCGTCAGAGGCAAGAGTAAGCTGTTTCAAATTTAAAATCCTATTGGCTAGCTGTGCTAATGACAATAAGGTTCCAGTAGAGTACTATGTATTATTCATGTCTATTTTACTCAACATATAGTAATCAATAAGATAATATTTAAATTATGATCAATTTATGATTATGCATCTGTTAATATGTTTTCACAGATTTTAAAAATGATACTGGAAAATAATACCTTTCTCCAATAAGAACGTAAGGCATGGAATGGGAAAACAGTAGGTTGCATTTCTTTAAAACATTTCTGAATGGGCGGCTCCTGTGGCTCAGCGAGTAGGGCGCCGGCCCCATATACCGAAGGTGGCGGGTTCAAGCCCAGCCTCGGCCGAACTGCAAAACAAAACAAACAAACAAAAAAATAGCCGGGCGCTGTGGCGGGCGCCTGTAGTCCCAGCTACTCGGGAGGCTGAGGCAAGAGAATCGCTTAAGCCCAAGAGCTGGAGGTTGCTGTGAGCAGTGTGACGCCACGGCACTCTACCCAGGGC
>CAUYON010105391.1:0-16475 GCA_963573935.1 Arctocebus calabarensis
GTAGTCCCAGCTACTCGGGAGGCTGAGGCAAGAGAATCGCTTAAGCCCAAGAGCTGGAGGTTGCTGTGAGCAGTGTGATGCCACGGCACTCTACCAAGGGTGATAAAGTGAGACTCTGTCTCTACAAAAAAAAAAAAAAAAGAAGGGCAGGGCAAAGCTGAAGGCCCCACAACAGGCTTTCTGACCCAATTCCTTCAACCTGTTTCTGAAACAATGCAAGAGTGTAAAACCATAAGTTCAAAGGACAAAAGTAGAACTCAAAATTAGAACTGAATTTTAAATTAAATTGAGAAATTCTATTCTCTGCATTATATGACTACTTGACTACTTTTCAACGTAAAGAGCAATCAACTGATGATAGCAATAAGTAAAAAACCTTCTGCCAGAAGAGAAATCGAGTTAGAATAATTGCATTATATTTTCGTCCTTTTCCTCTACTTCATATATGCAAAATGCCTAGCCTCTAGGGAAGTGGTTCCCAACCTTCCCGATGCCGCGACACCTCACATTGTGGTGACTCCCAACCATAAAATTGTTTTCATTGCTACCTCATAACTGTAATTTGGCGACTGTTGTGAATCATAATGTAAATATCTGATATGCAGGATGATCTTAGATGACTCCTGTGAAAGGGTCTTAGGTGACTCCTGTGAAAGGACCCCCAAAGGGGTCGTGAACCATAGGTTGAGAACCGCTGCTCTTAGGGGGTAACTTCTAGAAAGACCCTTACAGGATTTGCAAGACTATCTATTCAAAAAAAATTAGTGATTTCTCATAAGTATTCAAAGTTGCTAAATTCTCTAAGTCATAATGTTTGTAGCTGATGGAATTTATGAAAAGATTGAAATATTTGCTAAATTTGTGATTGTTTTTAATTGTATTACACTATTAATATGAATTTATGCTTCTTTAGTCACACTCTCAACCCTGGGGCTTTCAGAAGAAGCACGGTACACTAATCAAAGACAAAAAAAAAAAAAAAAAAAGGCCATATGTGTTGTTACTGCAAGGCTGGATGAGAGAAGGCAGTAAGGTCTTCTGCATTTATTCCCAATCCTAGATGTTCAAATCCCCACTCCTCTTGGATGTCTGTCATTTAGCCCCCTGAGTGCAGGCCAGAAAATAGGATGACACAGTGCTGCAGAAGACAGTCCTCTAGTCCCGGCTACCTGCTGAGAGAGAGGGCTGTGTGCCTAGCCCAAGGGGCACACGCAGATTCAGCAATCATTGTATATGTCACCAGAAAGCGTGCACTCGGTTTCATCAAGCATAATTATTTCAGCAGAAAGGAAGTCAAGGCCAAGAGGTACAATGGTTGCGAGCCAGTGTTTTCCCAAACCTGATGGAGGATCAGAAATTTCCCTGAGGCATAGCTAAAATACAGCTAGAAATTCCATTCCTTAGAAATTCTGCACTAGTTGATTTGAGCTGAGACTTGGAAATTTTTTGACTTTTGTTTTTACTAATACCCCAGCTAATCCTTACGTCCAGGTACATTGAATCATTGTTACATTGATAAGAAAAATGCCCTCCCAGTGATAACAGAATAGGACCCAACACCACAGTTTCATTTGGTGCAATATTGGGCAAAGCTATTTTATTTTATTTTATTAAACTGTTATCCTCATTTCACAAATGAAGCAACTGAGGTACAGAGAAATTAATGTCACAGCAAGGAGTCAGCAGAAGCAACATTAAAACTCACTTTCTGTTCACTTCATCCTGCCTTCTAAGTGTGCATTTGATTATGCCATCAGTAATTGCTTTTATGAAATTGAAAAAGAAGGATAATATTTGGGGTACATAATTTTCACTTTAGTTTGGCATTTTTTAAGGTTTTTGCTTCATAAACACACCTAGATTGTAAAATTGAAAGCTCCGGTAGCCACAGAATGAAATTCATTAATGTTGAATATTAGCGGAAAGGTCCATCATGTATATTGGAAAGGTCTCATTGCGTATATTGAAAATCCCATCATGCGTTTCCATGCTGAGCTGAAACTGAGTGATTTTCTTGCTGGCAGGCCATTTATCACTTCCCACCAGCCATCAATAATTGATTAGGGAGATTAGATTCAGCACAATGCAAATCAGCCCATTTTATCAACTGTACAGAATACAGTTTGTGTCAATGTGTGGAAACCCTTGAATCTCTGCTCGCTCATCTTTGATACGCTCTGTCTGGGGATTTTTACTTACTCCTTTGGTGTCACAAGAGAAAGGAAGATAATTGGGGAGAAGAAACGTAACCCACTGGCTCTGTTTGTCTGGATGCCCCTAAAATGATCTGCACTGTACTTACAATCTGGGTTTCTTTTTCTTTTTCTTTTTCTTTTTTTTCCTTACCTAAAAACAGAGGGCAGAAGGTTGCTTTAGGTCAAGAAGCCAAACCCCCCAATCTTTTTACAGCAACGCTTCCAGGCCATCTCTTGTATTTCTAGACGAAGAGCACAGACTTTCACGCTGATTGCTTTATCCCCTCTGTCTCCTAACTCTCAATTTCTGTCAACGCCAGTTGCAGAGTAGTTCACGTCTCTCCAGCTTCTGTGCTAAAGCTAAGTGCACAGGTCATTTGGTTTACAGGTCCACTGATCATCAAGGCAGAGAAACTGGAAATGAAAGCAATAGACATGAGCAAGCTATGATGATTATGTACTCTTAACAACTTCATTCTGTGATGCTTCAGGGTTTTTTGGTCCTCATTTTTTTTTTTTTTTTTTTTAGGGAGGAGGTGTCTGCTGCAGGCAGGGCTCACCACGTTTATCTTCTTTTTGGATTTGAGTTGACTGAAAGCCCTTCCCTTTTTATGCAGCAAAATCCTGAAGATTCAATTAACACAGAACAATATGGCCTCTCAGTCTCAAGTGGGCTATTTGCTAATTTTAGGCATCCCCATTAGGGGATCCCCACAAGTTGGGGAAGGAATGAGAACAGCTAACATTGAGAGTCTAAGATGTGCCAGACAAGTCTAAGTGTTTTAAATGGAGTAATTTAGTAATCTCTTATCGCAGCTCTGGAAAAAAAGGTACTTTTTTATCTTCTCCAAGTTGCAGATGATACGACCAAAGACAGATAGGTTTTATAACTCAGGTGTGGGTAGATTGTGAAGAAGGTGGGTCTGAGTCCCCAGCTACCCTCTCACAACACCAGATGTGTCTCCGACGCTTCACTCCTCACAGGCTTCACCCACAGAAAACTAAGTGTGAGTGTGTGATGCTGAGAGTGGGTGTGGGGTTGGGGTCGGTTGCTTCTTGAAAACAAGATTTTCAGGCATTTTTTGGTCGTCCCTCCCTCACCCATCCCTCCAGTGTTTCCTCTTTTTAAAAGTGCCTGGACGGGCCTAGGGCAATTACCACCTGCAACAGCATCAAGCAGGTCAGACCAGGGCCAGCTGCAGCCTTTAAAGAATCATTTTCTCATGATCTCAGCCAAATATGATCTCCGTGTATAAATAATATAAAAGAAACACTTAGCTTCTTTCAGAATATTCACCTTAAGAGAAACGAAAAAACTTTTGAGCTCTAAGATTGCCTGAGGCTTCTTAAATAATTTCTTCCATTCTCCCAGGAAAAAAGAGACATTATATTATTACATCCCTTTTTGTTCAGTTTTGCTTTTACAATATGACCAAGGGTCTAGCTCCCCCTGATGCCCTCTTGTAACAGTTAATAATGTTTGTGGGACACATAAGTACTCTTCAAAGAGGTAAGAATGCTACTCACTCCTGAACAATTTTGCAGGCATATACCGTCCCTAGTGTCCTAACTCCAATTATATATAGATGTGTGTACACAGACACAGCCAAGGAAATGAATGACTCCCTCAAATGCAAAGTCTTCACTTTTCTAACAGAACCCTCAAGAAATGACTGTCTCCTGTGCTTTTGAGGAAAGGGGAAAACATTTGATGTTAGCAAAGTAATTTTAGGCATATGAAAACATGAACAGCAAAGGGAAAAATGAACTATAGTTATGTCTCTTCATTTGAAAGTTTCAAATGTATTTAGAAAATCATACAAAATATGGAGGATGTGATAAGTCAGAATTAGCACATATATGTTAACTTATGAGAAAATATAAATATTAAGCAAATTACACCTGTAACAAACACAAGTGATACCTACCCGCAAAAGTCCATTGGGGTCTAGATGAAGCTTAGCCTTGGCATTATTCAAGAAACATGATTAAGTACTCCACTACTGAGTTTCCACTATCTGCAGAAGCCAGTACTAAAAACTAAGATTATAGAAGTGAAAGACATGACATTTTGCTTAAAAGAGAAAATGTCATAGGTAAGAATTAAAAAAAAATCCATGGTATATGATGAATGAGGGTGCACATAAGAGTGTCTAATTTATTCCAGAGAAGAGAGAAAGATTTTCAACAGAAGAAGACAAGTGAGATGTTTGCAAAAAAAAAAAAAAAAATGGGCAAATTAAAAGGAAGGTGGGCCAAGCATTCCAGATAGAAGGAGACAGAAGGAGAAGCATATTTGTTAAGTCCAGAGGCATGTAAGAGTAAAGTGTATTTGGAGAAAACTTTGTAGTTAAGCATAGATTTACTGTGCAAGTCAAAAATCACACTCCTAGGTACTTATCAAACTGATTTCAAAATATGCACACAAAGATTCATAACAGCTTTAGTTATAATTGCCTAACATTAGATGTGACCCACATGTTTTCAATAAATGAGTAGCTAGATCGTGGCCCGCCCCTGCAATGGATTCCTCTTCAGTGATAAAAAGAAGCAAACTATTATTTCATACATCAGTATTGTTATTATTTCACAACAGTACATATGAGTAAATGAAGACAGCCATTTATTATATGATTCAATTTATTTGTTCTGGAAAAGAACAAATTTATAGGGACAGAAACATACCCATAGTTAAGGAAGACTTGGGAAGGATACAGTACTCAACTGTGGAAATATAGAAATTAGAGAGGACTTTTAAGGTGATAAAGCATACGCATGATACTGTAGTCACAAATATATGATGATACTGCATGCCTTTGTCAAAACCTGTAGAACTTTAAGTACAAAGAATAAACCTCAGATTATTAAAAAAAATATCAGCCAAGAGTTAGGGGAATTCTAAGATTGAATACACTGAGACAAAAGAATCTGCAGCCTAATTTCACTGGACAAATTTCTGACCTAAGTTACTTTGTAAAATCCTGCTTTGGAAACTTAAGGCTAAAGAGGCAATTGGTGAATGTGCACATAAACACGATATTCTAGTAGACAAAGTTCTATCTTCTGAGGGTATGAGTTAAAAATTCTGAAACTGCTTTACAAATATAATATGGTTTAACAAATACATAGATGAGTGGTAGATGGCAGGAGGGATATTTCTTACCTCAGAAAAAAGTTACAGATAAAGAAGGGAAAATGGCTAGAAACCATGAAGTATAGGGTTAGATACTGTGACATAGTCCGGGCATGTGCTTAGCTTTGTAATGCATACAGATGCAGAAGGACAAATATAAAGCAATATGGATATGTCTATGCAGATTTGTACGCATTCATTATTACACAGTTCTGACAATCGAGAAAGCTGAGAAGCCTGAATCCAGTCTGATTAGTAGACAATTTGCAGTACTGAACCTGACTACAAGGCACCGGGCACACATTCATGGAGGAAGGCCCACGAGAGGACACCTGCCGTTGTCTGCAGGTCAAGGAAGGAACACCAACCCTGCTAAAATGTTGCCCTGGAACTGCAGCCTCCAGAACAATGAGAAAGTAAATTTCAGTTGTTTAAAGCACCCAGTTGGTGGCATTTTGTCATGGCATCCATAGTAAACAGATATCTTAGTTAAGGCAGTAACAAAAGAATAAAAATCAGGTGTATTTACTGTGCTTTTCATTACTATCATTTGTAGCACCTCCGTAAGAGTCATTTCTGACTTTTTCTGATTTTTTTCTCAAGGAAAATGCATGTTCTTTCATGATCCTTCTAAGGCAATGTACAGCAGACAGAAGACAAGATATTTAGGAAATAAAGTTAGAATGGGGAACATCAACACATCTGTGGGACTCCATGTCTGTAACACATTTGGCCATTAATGGTGTGAGACTCAGCGAGAGACAAGAGCAATTGTCTCAATTGAATGATAGGCACTGATGTCACATATCTTGGATTCAAATCCAGTTTCTCTTATGTGTTAGCTATATTATCACAACTAATTCATCTCTAATTTTTTTTTTATTTTCTCACCTGCAAAATGGGTAGATAGATTGTGGTCTCATGCCCATCCTGCGAGTCGGTACTATAATGATACTGGCCCTATAATGATAGTACCAGCTCACAGGGCGGGCATGAGTCTGACTGACAGGTGTAATACAATCAGAGTGATGCTTGATTCACTGAAAACACCTAATAAACATCAGTTAATATTATTTATGATTAATATTATTCATTGTGTCTATTCATAGAGCTAAGAATAGAGGTGGGGTGGTAGTTTTGTTTTATTCACTTCATTTACTGGTCATGTAGAAATATTAGCTTAATTAATATTTTCTAAATTCCATTGAGAGATCAATCTGAAAATATAGTTTTTGAAGAGGGACTAAACAACATGAGTTGCGGGGAACAGCACAGGCAGTGGTTCAGTAGCTCCCAACATCATGTCAGTATGGTATCTATTTTTCTTTCCAAAGTCCTACCTGGAGTCATCCAAAAGTGCAGGGGTTGTGGGGGAAGCTCTGTTTGTGGCGGCTAGTGTCACCCTAGGCAAAATAGACAAAGCTGTGTGCAGTCATCTGAAAGGGTCATTGAAATGTATCTTGTGCAGCAAAACTCTCCCCTGTGATTTGCCTTTCTTGGAAAATGAGAAAGAAACAAACAGTGAAGACCATAAGGCCATAGGAAGCCGTAAACTTTTCTGTATAAACATTCAGGTATTCTCCCTAGCAAGGACAGCTTCCCCAAATTCAAAAAGCATAAAGAGCAGAAAGTGAGGTAGGTAGAACACTGTGTCTTAGGCCACAGAGCCATCTGAAAAGGCAAAAACAATTCTCCAGATCAAAGGAAACACACTAGCTAATTGCTGGAAGCCTGGGAGAGCCGGCGAGAGGATGCACTGTTTGAGGTCTGACAAGTGTTTCATAAGGTGAGTTGGTGCTGTGTGTAAAGAAAATGTGATCACCTTGAGAAAACGCTGCTGCCAAAATGTTCCTGTTCTCTGATGATTAACGGGGTTATTATGTACCCCTTTTGTGATTACCCTTGAATATGTGACACAGATCCTTTGTCATCAATAGAAATGCTGTTTTTACATTCCAGTGAGAACAGAAGAAAGGTTTAATTACTATCCATGGCATCTGCTTATTTGAGTTGTCTTATGAATAATCACGGAGACTGACATATCCAGATGGCCAAGCTATCTCCCTCTCCTGCCTGTCTCTCCCTTTCTCATGACGAAAGCCACTTTGTTTCAAATCCAGAAAAGTCCCTCACTGAAAGATGACTGGCTCCAAATGCATGGGATAATGTGGAAAAATAAATCCCAGTGACAGGAGTGCCCCCAAACTCATGTGGATAAGTGGACATTTGCCTTAATTTAGTCGGTTGTTTATAAATAATTAAGTAGCTTTCTGCCTTTGGGAAAAATCAACACTATGCCCCAAACTAGAAACTTTTTACCTATGCCTACCTATGCATGCATCAGAGGTAGGAGGGGTTCGATTTAGATGTTGTCCAATTGTATTTGATAATAAGTATTTTGCCAATAGCTCTGCTTTTAGAACTCAGATAACCATGATAGTCACAAAGCTATCAATCATTTATACTGGCACATGTGCATGCACACACACACACACACACACACAAAGATATCTTGAGCTGTTTTCTAAATAGTAAACAGGGAAGGACATGTTATTTGGTGCCCTTTTCAAGAAACCGGGTTTTTCCCATGATCAAATAGTATATTTAGGGAAGATTGCCTGCCATGTATTTCCTAGAGATTCACATAAGACTCAGAAATTTTACAATAATTGGTTTGAACTGATTCAATATAGATGCCTAAATTTTTTGACCTTGAAAAATTTTTGTTGTTGTTTTTATAAAAGTCTTATAAAATTCCAGGTCTGTGGAGCCCGTCTGGGAAAGACTGGCTCACATACGGACGCTTACTTCAGTAGACCCCTAGTATCTTTCTTTATCATGGCACATTTTTAGTTCTATTATTTAGAACCATACTTGCCTCCTTTGGATGACCAGTCTGCTTTCCAAACCAGCCGCAGGACTGAGATGGTCTTGGAGAATTAGCCTCACTTCTAGCTGGAAAGGTATTTTATGGCTTCCAATGTGATAAAGTGGCCTCTTGTTCATGCGGCACCAATAACAGCACTTGCTTCTCTCATAGGTTAAAGATTAACAAGAGGAATTGGGTAGATTTATAGGGCAGGTTATTATACCCTGAAAATAAGAAGGTGTTACTAATTCTTTCCCTTGTCTTAATAGACTGACAGCTCCTGGGCTCCAGGGAGCTTCATGAGACAAATAAATAAACCACCTAGGAGTGGGAAAGCTCAGAGTCAACTCTGCTCTCTCTGTGACCTATCACTGTTCACTGACAAAAAGGGACAGCAGCAAAAACACCAGCTATCACGCAACTCTTTTAAGCATGGACAATACCCCGGGGACATGTGGATGAACAACTGGAACATTAACTCCTCAGGCCCACCCCACCCTCAACACACTCTCCTGGGACAATTACAGTCACTCATAATGTGTCTCTATCCCAACACCAGTCTCTAGTTTCATAATCTACATGGAGCCTGTAATCTCTCCCTTTGTACCTTTAGGTGGAACCATAGGTATTGTAAATCTGCAGAAACAAAAAATAACCCTGAGCTCTATAGTCGGGCTGTGGCCCTGTGTCACCATTTCTTATTCCATATGTCAACTCTGAAACTGCAGCTAAGATTTAGGGCCTTAAATGTCCAGGTGTCCAAGTGAGATTGTTTAGATGCATTTGAAAAGGAAACTGCCTTCCAAGGAGTTGGAGGATTTTGAAGGTACCTCTGCTGACCATATAATTACTCTGTTTCCCTAAGCTACCCCAAATATCTAGTTTTGATATAACCCTTTCCGATAAAATTTTCTTTCACCTAAGTACTCCCCTGCTCTTTATTTAGGCTGGGAGAAAGTTTAATGGATTACTTGTAATCACAGTTTCAAAAGTGAAAAACATAAATATGAGCTCACCTGATGATGATTTTATTATCTATTTCAGTTACATAAAATAATTGTGTTTTTGTTTATAATTTTTCTGAATGTGATACTTCTTGAAGCAATCGCCAGGGAGGATAAAGTCCAGGCTCCCTCTTGCACGTCTCTCAGTAGAAAATGGTTTCTCTTTGCCCACTGTTCTCATTTCTTCTGCTGCAAACCATGCGTGCAGTCCTTTCTTGACTTTTTTTAAATTTTGTACTATAAAGCACATCTTCTCTTTTAGCCTTTCCTCAGTGTCAGAGATGATGGTCTTCCCCTTTAATGAAGTTCTTTCTTCACGTTGCTCACAAGCTAAGTGATGGGGTTTCCCTTGTGAGTGCAGGTTTCCCTGCTGCACTTTTTTCCAGCGGAGCAGGTGAACCAATATGTCAGATGTCTTCAGACCCAGGATCTAAATTAATCCTAAAGACATTTAAACCCAAATTTAAGCCTGAACAGATATCTTTGACCTAATTTCTAGAATATTTCATAACAGAATAATACGCAGGCATCTGTAATCTTCATGACACTTACTACAAGCTGGCACCTGTTTTCTGGAGTTACAGAAGATACAGAAACAGATAGTAATAAAGTTCAAGGGAAACTGTACAAAACTAGCTCTTCCTCTGAAGATAACCATCATGTCTTCTTCATCTTAGCCTGGGGTTATGCCCACACAGTAAAGTAGAAATCAGAACCTTTAGTCTGGCCAGATGTGTTTGAGAGGCAGGAGGGCCTAGGGCAGTGGTTAGGGAAAGGGCTTCAGGAAGAGTGCCCGAATTTAATCCAGATGCTGATGCTTTTAAAAATTAGGATAAAGTAGATGCTCAACCTTTTCAGATCCCAGTTTCTTCATCTTTTACAAGTTTTAATAATATATTAAGAAAAATAAGATAGCCTATCAATATTTTCTAGTAGGACTTGATGAACTAACACAATGTGCATAAAACATAGTTTGGTATATACTAAACTAGTAACACATGCTAATTTCTTGGCATTTATCCCTGATTTAACTCTTAAAAAGTACTACTGAAGGAGGTATCATGATGCCCATCTCTAAATATTTAAAATCTCGAGCAGGTTAGTAGAGCTGAGTATCAAATCCATTTTTTTTTCTGACTAAAATCCCCAGCTTTGGTCCACAACACTGAACTATACCCTTTTAAATCCTACTGTACTTGTAAGGCTGAAGTATCCTGGATTTCTAATTCTTCACCATGAATCTTAAAAACAACCTTTGAAATAATATATGGCTGCACAAATTACAGAACCCACATATACTTAGTGACCCCATATCATAGTTTGGAGTAGTTACTCTGGAGCCAGAAGTTTGGCTTCATCTGACCAAGCTGCTGCCATGGTAAGTGCACATCCCTTGTTTCTTACTCATCTCCTTGTGGCCATGTGAGAACTCATTTCTCAGATGCACTATTGCCATGTGCTAGTTTCTGTACTTCAAAATCCATTGTTATACCTGCATAAATGCTTTTGTTCCCATTGCTAGGAGACATAGAGATCCTTTGATGTTGTTTTTGACTGAAGAACATCCGAATGGTCTCGTCCAACCTTCATTAAATCTAGTTTCCTCCATTCAACATGTCTTTCTTCCTTCCTCCCTGCCTACCTGTCTTTCCGCCTTCTTTCCTGTTTTCCACCTCTCCTTCAGTCAGAATCAGACTTGTCTCGTGGTTTTTTTGTTCTCCCATGTACCCTTTCATTTCCTTTCATGAGCATTTTTTCTCATTCATTTCTTGCTCATTTAATCCCATCTTGACATCTTCTTTTCTGAGGACCTAGATAAACACATATTTAAATCCCATGATAAATTTCAAGGTAACGACTTAGTATCTTCAATTATATCTTTCATTCTCTAGTTCTCCAAATTCTTCATATTCTCCAAATATACATTAGTTTTTCAAAAATATATATTTTTTCTAAAGTTCAATTGCCATGCTATATGATATATTTTAGAGTCAATGAAACCATTTATAGTTAAAGCAACCCTCAGAGGCATCCAACCTTTTTTCTTTTCTACCACACATTAAGAGAATAAGAGTTGTCTTGGGCCACATAGTAAATACACAAACAATAACAAAAGCTGATGAACACACACAAAACAATCTGTGCATACTTTCAGTGGTATTTGACACCACAGATAACAAAACAGTCCTCAAGTAATCTGGATGTGGCCTACAGGATGCAGGTTGGACACCCCTATGAGACAGGAAGTAGGAAATGAAGAAGGGAAGAAAAGATATATCTTTACCAAAAGCCTACTTTGTGCTAGGCATAATGTTCTGATAGGTCATATTATTTCAACTTCAAAAAAATCTTTATGATTCAGATTTATGTATGAAGACCAAAAAATGTAAGCATCATGTGACAAACCTACAGATTACAAAGATGGTAGAACCAAAATTTAAATCCTGGTTGCTTGAGTCTTGAGATTTTTTATTTTTGTACATCATAAAGACTCTCAGGAAAGTGTTCTCTACATCATTTTTATAGATTTTAAGATATAGATGAATATAAGTATGTGAATGGACTCACACCCATTGAGGGACACTCATACCTTCATACACTGAGATAAACATACAAAAACACATAAATATAATTAAGGGGTTAATTAAGGGGTACTATATCTATAGGCATCTGTGAATATGTTTATAAATACCTAGGTAGATAAGACATGGTGTGTAAGCACACACACTGATTCTGCATGATTTTGTAGCGTATAGAGATTGATTTACTCAAAGTCATAACATATTACCATCAGGGTTTTCGTTATAATAAAATAATCTGCTCCTCTTAAATAAGGATTTTAATATGTAGATGGCTGAAGATGTCAATGAAAACAAAGAATTAAAGGCACCCCATGAGGTTCCTATCTGTCATATATTTGAGCTCATTTAATTCTTCTAAAGTGCTGTTAGATGTTCAGGAGTTACAAGTGAATGAGGTACCTCTAAACAGCACAGGAAGTCAATAGTTCATCATAGGAAATTGACATCCTCCTATTAAGTCTTTCCAAACCTGTTCCAGGCTCTGATAGTGCATCCAGGCTTATTAGCTCTAAGCAGATGGGATCACCCAGGATTTTAGAAGGAAATGTCAGAAGATATTTGCTTTCATAAATGCCTCCATTTGGGAACTTGTCTATACACAGTGATAAAGAAAGTATAACTGGTCTGAATAGCAATAGATTCAATGTAGTGCTTGTCTACTACATGGCTGATATAGTATTAGTGCTTTGCTTACTTTATCTTTTATTTCATCACAACATATCTAAGGTTACATTGCTAATGTTTGATTTATCCTGGGTGTGTTCTTCTCCAAAGCCTGTATAGATCACATAATCTTGACTCTTCTCATTATTCTCCCTGTTCAAAATAATCCACTTTTGACATCATCTCTGATCTCCATTTTTAATTGTCATTGATGACTCTCCTCACAAGCACACAACACACACATGTGCCACACACAGTTTCACTGTTTTTTGTGTTATTCCCAGAATGCAAGAATGTCCCAAGTTTCCTATAAGGCTCATCCACCTTCCTTTATGGATAAATAACCAGACTCATTGAACCTTCTCTATCCTATAAGTTCTCATTACAGCAATAACGGCAACAGAACAGGTGGAGGCTGCCTTAGTTGACGTTTCTTTCCTGGAAAAGTAACCAGTGGGCTATGTCTGAATGTTGTCCATGACTGAGTAAGCTCACCTCCTGCAGCCTTTGTGAAAACAGGTAAACCTTTGGTCTTTCCACTGGGGATCAAAAGTTATGAATGTGATCAAGCTGTCGAGATTCGGATGAAAACAATAGTTATATCCAGGCAAGATGGCTTTGGAATAACACAAATGCCAAACCATTTCTTCATCAGCCATGAAAATTAACCAAAAGAAGTGGACCCAAACTTGAGTTTGCAAGTTAGTGACTAAAGGGTGTGAACCTATCTAAAACAAAGAAGGAAAGCATGGAGTATAACTGATACTCTGTACATAGGTAGCAAACAAAAATTTGGTGACTTCATGGGAGAAAGATCTAAGATAGAATAAAAAAAAGAAAATTATTATTAATCGAGGACCGGCTATTTACCCAGGCATTTTACTTAATTTTTACAATACTTCATTCATCAACTGTTTTTATGGTGTTTTAATAAGGACTTATTCTAGACACTGTAAATTTAATTGAGAAAGAGAAAGAAAAGATCCTTGTCTCATACCATTTATGTTTGGTGACAGAGAAGAAAAAAAATAGATAAATAAGATGATTTTGAATAGCAACATATTTTATAAAACTAGTACAATAGAGTTTTATGCTGTAGTGAGGATATGAGAGGAACTTTTTCATGTGTTCAGGGCATGCAATTTTGAGAAGAGAATGCTTTTTTTTTTCTTGTTGTTGTTTTTGAGACAAAGCATCAGTAGAGTGCTGTGACGTCACAACTCACAGCAACATCTAACTCTTGGGTGTAAGCAATTCTCTTGCCTCAGCCTCCCAAGTAGCTGGGACTACAGGTGCCCTCCCTAAAACCTGGCTATTTTTGTTGTTGTTGTCACTGTTGTTTAGCAAGCTGGGGCCAGGTTTGAACCTGCCAGCCCCTGTGTGTGATGCCCATGCCCTAAACACTGAGCTACGTGTACTGAGCCCACAAGAACATGCTTTAGAACAGCAACCTCCATGTGAATATCTGGAGGAAGAATATTATCAAGAGAAAGAGCAGCACAGGAAAAGTTGATGACATAGAAATAACAAAATACTACTGAGGAATAGACCTGGGATGAAGAAGTATCATCGATTCAGGTAGGGCATCACTGGCAAAGTAAATTACACTCTAATCTAAAGGTGATGAAAATCTGTTGGAATATTTCACAAATAGAGTGTTATGATCTGACTAGGGTGTATTAAAATCATTCCAGCAATTGTGTGGAAATGAATTTGTAGGAAACTAACCCATTTACCATTTATACATAATGAAATGTGGGTAGAAACCAAATGGTACTGCATAAGTCACATAATTTTTAAAAATAGAGCTGGGATTTAAATCCAAAAATGCCTTGGCTCCATGAACAAAGGAAATATTACCTCTTTTTTTTTTTTCTTCTTTTGCAATTTTTGGCTAGGGCTGGGTTTGAAACCACAACCTCTGGCATATGGTGCCAGCACCCTACTCCTTTGAGCACCACCTGAGATATTACCTCTTTTGAGGCTGTATCTGGGGCATCAAGTTGCTGAAACCTGGAACTATCAACCTAAGGTTTCTTTGTCTGCTGAAAGCATTGGCTGATGTTCATGAAAGCTTTTTGGCTTTATTTTTGTTTATTTGGTGGAAGGCGCTAGGTATTCTGGAGCTGTTATTAACATCCCCAACTTGCTGTAAAGCACATCTTTTCATATCTATTTAATTATTAATGCATAATAGATTCCATGGTGACCTGATTTCATGTACAACCAGTCTCTAATTTTATTTTAGTATCCTTAGATACTGTAGCTTAGAGCTGGGAATGAGATTGAGCATGCAGCTCTGCATGTGATCTAAAAAATGGGGATCCTTGTGTGTTGATCCTATGGGAAAGCATTTTCAATCATCTGAAGAGGGTGTGCCACTGTCATGTAAATTTTTAAGTAGAATATTTCCACTTTCTCTTATAACAAATTAGCTTGTAGCAAATGGATTTTCTACCAAGAACAAGAATAAATGTTAGATGAAATGTAAAGTACATCTGTTTGAAAGCATCGTAGAGCTACCAAGGCAGCTGGAACTTGAGAGATCAAAATCCCAGAAGACAAGCTCAAAAAGGTGATCCAAAATTTAAGAATAAGTCTTTCCTTGAGGCACTGAAGAAATACCATCAATTTACTTCTCTAGGGAGAAAAAAAATTAAAAAATAGTTTCCGAATTCATTTTCTAAGACCAAAATAATCTTAATATCAGGAACTCACAAGATTATTAAGCAAAAAAAAACCTATTCTCATGAACTCAGGTACAAAATCACCAAATAGAGGAGAGTGCTGGAAGATGGTGGCGGAGATGGTCCCGTACCCCATCTCTCCCCGGTCAGAAAGTGAGAGGGTGGGAGCTCTGGATCTTTCCCGTGTAAACTATTGGAGTGGACGGGCAACTGGTGAGACACAGAGATTGGGAGGATTGGCGTGTTTGAAATATAGTTCTTAAGCTTGGAAACTGTTGCAAACTGTTCTCCCCTGTCTGGCAGAGGGGCAGTTGGCCCCTCCCACAGGGAGGACAGCAGGTCCCAACCCAGAAACCCTAATCGGAGAAAATTCCACTGAAGCATGGAACTCAAAGTTTGACGATCAGAAAGGGGTGCTGCTAGGAACCATGGAGACCCGGGCAGCCCTGGTGTGAGCAGAGGGGTCCAACTCTGCTGGACTGACACATTGGAATGTCCAAAATGGCGAGTGTCTTTTCCCCAGATCAATGAGAAGAGAGAGAGTGGCTGACCAGCCAGCATTACACTAGGCGGGGACACTGGTGAAGCCTGAGAGGTGCGGAAAAGACACTTTGAGCTGTGGAAGTTGGCGAAGAGGGCCCCCGAGCACTTCAGCTGGAGAATAACTGAAGTTCAAGGTCCCACCAACAACACTGAGAAGCCCCCTCCCTTCCAGCCCTCACGGCCTTTGCCCAAAATGACAAACCATCCAATCCAGACTATCCCATCGACAAACAGATAGCAGAGATGTCTGAAATCGAATTTAGAATCTGGATAGCAAACACGATTAATAAAATGGAAACAAACATGTAGGTAGAGATTATAGGATTAATTCAGAAGATGTCTCAAGAATTCAACCAATTCAAAGACAAAATGACCAAAGATCTCGACACATTGAGGCAAGAAGTTGCAACCGTCAAAGAGATGAGAAATACAGTAGAAGCTCACAGCAACAGAATAGAGCAAGAAGAAGAAAGGACTTCTGACATTGAGAACAGAGACTTTGAACGCTCCCAAATGCTCAAAGAGATAGAGAAATGGAAGGCAAAAATGGATCATTCTCTCAGAGATCTCTGTGACAACTCAAAGAAAACCAATATTCGTCTTATAGGGATACTTGAAAGCGACAATCTGGCTTCACATGACACAGAGTCCCTTCCTCTTGAGATTATGAAAGAGAATTTTCCAGATATACCAAGAGACTCTGAAATTCAGATAGCAGATAGTTTCAGAACCCCAGCATGACTTAACCCGAATAAGACATCCCCTAGACATATTGTAGTGAATTTTACTAAAGTTAACA